>PISX010010614.1:0-62391 GCA_004024625.1 Mellivora capensis
AGAGCAAAAAAGCATTTTTTCTTAAAGTATCAGAGCAATAAAGTGCTTAAAAAGGCATAATATCAATTTTACTGGTAGTACACTGTACTTAGATATCGTTTCAAAGTTTTTCAAAGATTTTCTGTGAGTTATGCCATATGATTGCAAGATAGAAACAGTTATTCTCATTTACAAAAGAGGAAACTAAGGCACAGAGATGAGTAAGTGATCACACATCTAGTACCATGTTGGAGCAGGGGATGTATCTTGGGCCTTCTAATACATGCAAGAGAGTTCTTTTCTGTGCCAACTCAAGGTCTCAAGTCATCCTTCAGAATACTAGAATGTTGTGTGGTTTTACCTACCTTCAACTATTTACCACCTGGATACTGAAACTCATTTTCAAGGATAAGATCTTACATGGATCCTTTTTAGTCAAAATTCTGAAAATATAATGACTCAAAATTTGCTAGAAATTTGAAACTACTGTGACTTAAACATAACAAGAAAGAAATGACGTATCTTTCCTTACTAACTGCATGCAGCATTACTGGTATAAAACTTGGCTTCACAGCAGAGGTACAAAGCAGAAAGTGTGATGGAGTTCGTACAATATTTTTAGAAGCTTATTCCAAGATTTTTTTTTGTCTTTGTCCCATCTGACATTGCCTCAGTACAGACATTTAATTAATGAAAAATTATTTCTCCCTTGAAAACTGTGGAAATGAACCCAACTTACATTATCTAGACCACAATTCAACTATAATATGACTTCAGTTACATCTTCACTCTTCCTCATTGAATCCATGCTGTTCTCAACACATTTGACCATAACGTGCTCCTACCTAGAAATATTTCTCATCTTGCCAGTTTTCTTACTCTAACTCTTCCCAATTAAAAGTAGCACTGGATGTGGGAATCAGGTGACCCCTGTTTGAAACCATACTCTTTTATTTAATTGAGTGCTTACTACGTACAAGACATTTTATACATGACTATGTCTTTGGTCACATTATTTAGCCTCTCTGATGCTTATTTATCACCTATTTAAAACCATACCCAACTGGTTTATGATCAGTTATTTATTTATTTATTTAGAGAAGGAGAGGGAAAAAGAGCACACATGTGAGCAGGGAGGGAGTTAGGGACAGAAGAAGAGGGACGGGGAGAGTCGTAAGCAGGCTCCATGCACACAGCATAGAGCCAAGAACCCGGCTCAGTATCACAGCCCTGAGATCATGACCTGAGCCCAAATCAAGAGTTGTTGGCTTAACCTCCTAAGCCATGCAAGCACTCCAATTTATGGTCTTTCAAAATCAAACTTCAGATAAAATAAGAACTCAAATATTTGCTTCTTGACTTAAAGAACATGGATGTTTAAGACAAAATTCAAACCCTATCTCCTCAATTGAGCATCTCTTAATATTATACTAATTCATAGTAATCATTCACCTCCTTGAACTCCCACTGCAGTGAGAATGTTGGTGGTATATCCTGTCTTGGAACAATACTAAAGCGATCCGTTTGTCTTTTTCTCCCTTCTCAGTTTTTGCTGAAAGTGATAATTAAAATATTCGGTCTTACACTGGTCTCATCACATTTACAATCCAGTTCGGATGTCCAGAAGATACAGAGAGAGTTAACTGATAGATAAACTGATGGCTCAACACACATGTAACCACAAAAAACTAAATTCAGATTTCTCTGAATTCTGTCTTAGCTCAGCTCTTCACACATGTCCCTGACTACTGCATTAGCCTCCCGTCTGGTCTTCCCGACTCCAATCACTTCTCACTCTAATCCCATGATTTTTGATGGTGGGCTCAACAGAAACATTTGAGGAGACTTCAAAAAGTACTCGTGCCCAGGATCACCACCACTAGAGACTGATTTAATTGGTGTAAAGTTGGATCCACACATCTGGGCTCTGTTCAGCCAGATGAGAATCACTACTCTAAACACCTTTCACAGGGGAGTGGTGTTCTAAAAAGCAAATTTGTCCATGTCACTCCTCTACTTCCATCTCTCAGTGGTTCACTGATGTCTATAATAGAAGATTTAAACTCCTGGAATATCATATAAGCCTTGATCTAACACTTCAATTGTTAGCTTCTGTCTCATCCCCTTTTTGTTCAAAAGCAATGGATTATCCACAAACAGTCTGTGTTGTTTCCTCTGTCTATGCCTTGGTTATGTCTTTCCTTATTATGGGAGTGCTCTCCCCATCCCTACTCTACTTTTTCTTAGCCTGTATGAAATGGGTTGACATACAAATTAATTAGTTGATAAGGTAAGCAGTTCCCTTCCTATGCTATCTTCATTCCTGTGCAGTCTTCAAAATCAGGATCAAACATCAGCATTTCTCATTCTGCAAATCAGTCACTACTGACTCTACTTTATCCACAATGCTATCCTTGCATTTATCTCCTAGGAATTCACATTAAATATACCCATCTCCATAGATAGATAGTGAGCTTATTGAGGGCAAGGACAAAATCTCTTTTCCTTTTTCTCTTCTCGGTGCAAAGTACACCAGAATGCACTGTAGCTGTACAATGCCTTTATTTAACTTACTTAAATCTAGAAAGTTTTTGAACCATTACTACCATAAAGCCTATTTTGCAAAATTTTGGTCTCATGGGTGTTCAGTAAGCATAAGACATAAATGCAACCTTCCCCCTCAGGGAACACATTTTATTGTTGAGTTTTCATCTGGGAAAGCCCATTAGTCTGGTTCAAAGTACAACAAGTATAGCAAGACAGTAACCACACTGAAATAGGAAGGCGACCTTCCTTCTTTCGTCCCCACCCCAGTTTCCTGTCACATGCTTGAGGACACAGGACAGATTAACAACGCCCTTCAGAAATTGTTTGGAAGAGTGATTTCAAGATTCCAACCAGTAGCTACAAAAGGATCTTTAGCTTATGGTCTTCTCTAAAATAATCTCTAAACTGGCAATTAATGGCCAACTATAATCTGATTTTTTTATCATTTGGTTATTTTTGCATTTACAAAGTTGCAAGCATATCGGCAGTGTTTTCCTCTCATAAATCAAGAAACCTGGGGCACCTGGGTGGCTCAGTGGGTTAAAGCCTCTGACTTCGGCTCAGGTCATGATTCCAGGGTCCTGGGATTGAGCCCCGCATTGGGCTCTCTGCTCAGCAGGGAGCCTGCTTCCCTTCCTCTCTCTCTGGCTATTTGTGATTTCTGTCTGTCAAATAAATAAATAAAATCTTTTAAAAAAAATAAATCAAGAAACCTGAGCATAAAGACGAACACACCTAGTGTGTGCAATCAAAGCAGGGGACTAAACCTGGATTTTCTTTTGCTGCTTCAAAATGAAAGGATTTCATAGTTGAATATAGGACCATATTGCCTACAGAGTTCCATGTAATTGCTTTACTTATGACACAGAAATCTAATTCTGCTTCCATGCAATTTAACAGATTTATGGAAAGCCAGATGTTGGCAATTATGGAAACCAACATCATTCATATTCTTGATAATATAGACCTGTTTGCTCTGCACAAAGCCAACTTAATCTATTATACATATCCCAAGGCATCCAAAGGGAAGAGGCACCCTATTTACATATTGCAACTGTTGTTCTCTGCTGAGCAAACACAAAGACATTCACCCATGATACTTACCCAAATCATCTGACAGGCCTCCAATGACAAAGAGGCAATGAAACAAAAATCAGGCAAAATATTCCACACTCAAATCTATAATCATTAAAGTGTACTTGTTTTTTCTTATTGTAAGTAATGGCTTTCTGTGATTTCTTTGTGTTTCTCCTTGTAAATTCATTATTTAAATGCTCCATGCTCAGATGAGAATTTCCTCAATAAAATTCTATGGCTAGGCTGACATTAGAACTAATTTTCTTGCATTGACATTTTCACAATTTCTGAAAGCTGTTATTATTGTACTCAATTTTGCTTTAAAAAAAAAGTCTGCTTTGCCTAGTCAATCTGTTTTGTTCTTTAATTTGAGGTTCTTGGGTTATTTGGGCATGTAAGAAAACACAATTCAGAAATGTTTATATCAGCAGCAATCAAACAAATCCCAACCTAGCCCCAAACAATTTTCCCACCCTTCGAGAAAAATGGCTCTGCAGAAATTTTAATAGCATAACAACAGTAATGGTACCTGCCTCAGGAGCTGAAAGTTCTGAAGGTTGATTTCAGAGATTAAGGGAAACATTTTTGTCAGGGCTTTGGTAGTGGTTAGGTCAAAGGAGTGAATTTTTTCATTACCCCATATTCCACCTTCTTGGATAAATTTCATAACACATCTAGTCTTACTTCCAAACTCAAAACAGGTGATGTGTCAGAAAACAAAATTTAACCCGGGGTGTGAATATCCAGCTGTGTGTGTGTTCTGACTTGGAAATCATTACCAGACATTAGTAGCTTGGAAATGAGAACAGAGCTTGGGGGTTTATTAATGATAGACAAGATAGAGTGCAGATGCCTCTTCCATAGCTAAAGCAATACTGCTTCTTTTACGGTGGCAGAGAGAAAGTCACAGGGAAAAATACACATGCTGCACATCAGCAAAATAAGTGAAAGAAACAAGAAGATAAATCTGAGGTGTGAAGTGGCTTGCAAAACACACGGCTAATGAAATTGTAACCTGCACAGAAAGTTTCAGGTCTGGAACAAGAGAAGGTGATAGCCATGTTCTATTGTGTGCTAGTCATACTGTACTGGGGTATCATGTTCCTTTAGAACACAGACTATTAAAGATGGGGTTGACACACACAGGACCCATCACAAGAGATCCATCAGCATAATGAGGTACTTAAATTAATCTCAGTTTAAAGAAACATGAAGTGTTCTGACCAAAAAGGTAAAGACTAAAAGAAAAGTGAGCCGTAGTTGGGTCTATTTGAGATGCCATTATGGATCTCTTAGGAAGTTCCAATGTCCTTCCTGGGTCAACTCCTCTTTGTTCCAGCCTCCACCCCTTTTTGAATCAGGAAGAAACCATTTCCTATGGTGTTTCTCTTATTGCTCAGTGTGTAATTTTGTTACTCTCCAATGAGTCTTGCCCTTTTCCTTTAACTGAGCAGTCTCTCTAAGCCAAGGAAAGAGAAAAACAAAGCAGCTTGTTTGGGCTCACCCTTTCCTTACTCAGTCCCTACAGCCAGTTCTTGCTTCCCAGTATATACCACTAGCAGGCACCCCCATTGATGTATCTTCATCCTCTCCTAAAGGTCTGTAAGCTCCCAAGCGACCCTTCTTCAAAGTCTAAATCCTGAAGTTTCTCATGATCAGTAGTTGATGAAACCATCACCCTTTAATCAATAATAGCATTTGTTACAATATTTGTCATTTCAGTCTGAGTTCTCTTCTTGACCCTTGTGGGATATGATACTGCTCTATTCATCCTCTTACCTCTTCGTTCATCCAACCACTAATTGTCAATCATCAATTTACTAATTACAAATGTATTTATGAGCATCTATGCTGTCCTAGACATAGTGATAGGGACTGGGGATAAAATAGGCAAAGAATACAGACATGGTCCTATAAGTAAAGACCTTGTAGACTTCTCCAATTTTTTAAGTCATTAACATTTCCCAAGATCCCATTGCTGATCATTGGCTCTCTTTCTCCTCAGTGGGAGAGGTATAACATCCCAAATAAAGCCTAACCTTTGGAATCTAGCAGCTCTGGGTGTCAGTGAATGGGACCAGCTGTCCCAGTTTGCCTAGGATTGACAGAGTCCCTGAGATAGCTGACCTTCAGTGCTACAATTAGGAAACTTCTAGGCAAATGAAGACAAATGAGTCACCAGCACACCAGTCCCATCCCAAAACCTATTGTTTTTATGACTCTGGTAAATTTACCTAACATCGCTGAACCTGGGTCCTATGTTTCAAAAATGTGGATAAATAATAACTCCTGGGATAATCTGGTAATTTCAGTAAGCATGTACTACAATGCTTATCAGGTAGTAAATTCTCAAAAATGATTAGCTTTTATAGTTGTTCTTGATCATACTGTTTCTATATTTTTTTTCTCTCATAGTGTCTATCTCATCTCATGAATTCCCTTGTCCCATCTTTTTGGGATATACTCAAATCCACTCTGCCAGTCCTGAGCTCTTTCTAAGCTGACACCTTCATCTGTTCACTGAGGATTTCCACTTCAATTCTAAATTTTCATAGATTCTCACGGATTTGATCAGTACATTGGCCAGCCAAATCCGCCAGTCAGAAGTGCTAACACTCTAAGCTCTCTCTGAGCCCTACTCAGTAAATCTGGTGTTAATATTAAGTGACTAATATTAAAAGAATATAGTTTCTTGACACTCTATGGACTTGCCCTGGTCACAGATCACCTTTATAGGCTGTACAAATAAAGGTGTTCTACTGCAGATGGAGAAAACAATTCCTTCTAAGAAAAGAAGAGTAGAATAAAAGCAGAATAGCTTTCTAAATCAACCAAGGTGGTTTACTTTCTGCCATGAATAACTCATGCTTCTTTAACTAGTGATTAAATCTGTTTAAAATCAATGTAATTCTGACCAGTGGAGAAAATAAAAAATCTATAAATATTGAAATACTTGCTATCTAAAGAGAATTTTATTGCAGAGAGGCTACAGTATTGATGCCAACAACCCTAGATTTATGCTCTTATATATCTGCTCATAGGTGAGAGGGTGGGTTATGGTAGAGCTGCGTCTGCATCCCTGGGTAGAGCAGTTGTGTTTTTACAAGCTGCTAAATGCCTAACACTGAGCCAGACAGGTTCTATTATTATATTCATTTTGTTATATAATGAAGTTTCACCCTCAACTGAAAAGAATTTCCCTCTTGCACTTGAATTTTGTATCTGCGTTATGTGACGTCATATGCAGAGCTGTGAACATACTTTTCTAACCTCCTTATCCATTCAGAACAAATAGTCTGAATGGTTTTAAGAAAAATAGGTTTTACTTATCTTTGTGTGTCCCAGAACACCTTTATAGTGTCTTTCACCTGGTATGAATTGCATGCACATGTGTTAAATTGGAATCTGGTTGAGCTGGGATTTAAAAAAGAATGCTTGTCCTTTGGGACCTCCATTTTTCTCTTTGTTACAGTATAGGAATTGTATATTTTCTAAGATCTTGTCTACTTCCAATTGATATGATTACTTTTTTTTAAATTTAACTTTGTATCTTTTTTTTAAATTGTATTATGTTAGTCACCATACAGTGCATCATTAGTTTTTGATGTAGTGTTCCAAGATTCAACGTTTATGTATAACACCCAGTGCTCCATGCAAGACCTGCCCTCCTTAATACCCACCACCAGGCTCACCCATCCCCCCACCCCCATCCCCTCTAAAACCCTCAGTTTGTTTCTCAGAGTCCATAGTCTCTCATGGTTTGTCTCTCCCTCTGATATCCCCCCCTTCACTTTTACCTTCCTTCTCCTAATGTCCTCCATGTTATTCCTTACGTTCTGCAAGTAAGAGAAACCATATGATAACTGATTTTCTCTGCTTGACTTATTTCACTCAGCATAATTACTTTTTACCTTTGTAGGACTGTTTGTAATTCCAGTGTTAGACTATGTGTGGTAATAGATAGAATATAGGATAGAGGAGAATGGAAGAACCCAGCTTCAGGATGACAAAGAGATTTTTTAGAATTAAACAGTTTTTCCTGGACTGTCAATATTTATTACAACATCTTTTATCTCTCTTAATGAGTGTTTATAAGCAGGTGCCAAAGAGAGAAAGTAATGAAGAGATAAACATGACTTTTCTATCTGCATTGAAGACTTGGAAAATGAAGTCCTTCGTGACAAATACACATGGGGAATCCAGGTAGGGTGAAAACCGAAACTAACTCTCTATTTTGACAAATCATTCTTTCAAACAAGTTGTCAGATGAGAAATAATTTCTTCACAGAGAGGTTACAGAGTAATTTCATTTACTACTGGAAACATCCTACAACTTACATAGAAATAAAGGTCAAAAAAACATGGTCAGTGGTACAATTCTAAAGCCAGGTCTCAATCCAAACAACAAGATGGTCCGAACATAGCCCCTAAGAATTCAGAGACCAATCATGCCTATTATTTATTCTCTCCTTCAACCACTGTTTATTTTGGTCCCTAACTTCTAGGAATTTGTCAAAGCTCTTCCCAAAACTCTTTCTCAGTAGAAGGAGAGTTAAGAGATTGATGAAGGATAACAATTTGGACAATTGTGTCAAGAAGGGCAGCATCTACTGAGAGAACTAACAAGCTATAAAAAAATCTTAACGTCATTTCATGGTGTCTTTTCTTGGACAACCTCTTCTCTTGGATCTACTTCCTCTCTTTATATTTCTTCTTCTAGTCAACTGAAATGAGTAAAATAGATTTGGGGCTACCTTCTATTTTGAAGGGATATTTTCTGGAAAGGTCTAGAAGGCATTTGTGGAGTCAAGGGAAAATGAAGCAAGGAATAAGAGACTTTAGCCCACTCTGCTCTAGACTTTTAGTAGACAAGTTCTGTTTATTTTTTTTTTCCTTTCTGTGTTTTTCCCCCTAGGGAGGGGAGGCAAAACTATAAAGACCAAAACTAAGTTGGTTTCCAAGGAAAAGCAAAGGACGCCACTTGCAAAGATTCTATCTTTGAGCAAACTTCATTCAGGCTCCTCTGAATCCTCCTCTTGTTGATGCCTCAGTCTTGGCCTATAAACACTGCAGACCCTCACAAAATCAGCACAATGAACCTTACATCACCTCACCACATGAAAACCTTTGGACAAACACTAGCACAGGCTCTACATACAAGAGCACATCCTTAATGGCTCAACCCCCTTAATTATGTTCCGGCTTAGGAAGGCTCAAGGCTGCCAGGAAACAGTCAATACCTGTATATACGGCTCCTGTGTCCTAGTCTCTGCAGAAGGGTAAGGGCCTAACTCCAACAGGGGATGGCTAACCAGCCACCCAGTAACACACCTCTCCGTTTCTACTGCTTGGACCATTATCAAAGCATCTTACTGTCTTCTCTGTCTACATCTCTTCCAAGAGAAGCCAGATGAACAATCCGATCATACTACTCTGTCATCTCAACGATATTTTAGCAGGAAAATGATGCAGTTGGAGTTGCTACAAGGTCATATATGTAGGAATTTGCACAAAATTAAATTTTTGTGCAATTAAGTCCATATTTTACATATATGTGTCCCCAAACTAACTCCTTTAGTAAGTCCTTTCACAACTGCTCGGTTGAGAAATTGTTACTCACCATGTGGCAGAGAACAGACCTCTCTGTTCTTCATTTTCTCCTTCTATAAAATGGGGAATCACACCCAATTGGAAGGGTCATTGTGAGAACTACAGAACAAGATGTTAGCACATAGTAGCTGTAGGAAAAGGGTCATGATCAATTGCCAGCTAATTCTGATGGCCTCACTTTTCTCAGAGGAGACATTCTAAGGGAAAGGAATAGGAGAAGCAAAATGGCACAGGTGTGGAAATCACAACGACATATATATGATAGAGGGTTTAAAAGTGTGTGAGAAATAATACTGTATTTAGAGCTAAATAATAGATTTATATGGCAATTCATACAGATAAATAAATATTTTAACAACATCAAGACACTGATATTATGAAGTAAGATTCATGACTTTTAGCTCCTTAGCTTAGAACACAAGACACTTTATAATCTGGTTTCCACCTTTATTTGTAGGGCTCCTTTCTTATTGCTCCCTACCTACAAACACTCTCATGCTATCTCAAGATAGCAAGTCTTTATCCATCCTGGAAATTTCACCATTCCTTGGACACAGTTAGATCTCTTTCATGACTCTGCCTGCTATTCCTGCATGGGATACATACTTAATATCTATTTTTCCCAGAAACAAATTCCTTCTTATCTCATAGACCCAATGAAAAAAATCATATTTTCTGTGAAAGACTCTTATGTACATTGCCATCTCCACATTTCCTGACCTAGGAAGGAATTAGCAATTTTTTCCTTAGAGTCTGATTTTTACTTACTTATATATCTAATCGCAGTTCAACCTCCCCAAAGCCTATCCTTTGTCCTCCCCCACTCCCCCCTCCTCCCCCATTCCAGACTCCAAAGGATATTCTTCCTTGTGTGTCCAAGACTTAGCACATGGACTAGCACAGACCAGACCTCTTAACAAATGCTCACGGAACAAGTGAAAAGCGACTTTTTGTTGTTGTTGTTGACAGTGCTTTGTTTGGTTTGAGTACAATCATTTAAAATTCCCTGCTCATAAACCCAGAGGTAAATATTTCACAGCAGCATGAGTAACCTCAGACTAAAACAAACAATTCAATATTTATCTCAAAGAGGTTGTAGATGCTGATCTCTGGGTTGCAGCATTGACATGATCTTTGGCTCTAAGAGATTCAAGCCAGAAGTTTCTGTCATAAAACAATTGCTTCCACTGAGCTTCAGGATGTAGGAAGCTGGCACCTACATGCAATTCAAGACCAAAGGTGCTCAGAAACTGAGAAAGGCATACGAACATCCCCTGAGATCAAATTGTGGATCCCCAGGTAAAAAACTTCCAGAAGTTATATCAGGGTGGTGACTGGAGACGCCAAGGCTGGATCCTGGTATTTCAACGGTTCAATGTTTATATTGTTGGGGTCAGATCGGAGACCCCAGTGAAAACTGTGGTTCTACTTCCTCCAAAAGATGCCTGGAACACACATATACACAAACCTGCATCAGTTCCGGGGCATTCACACAGCCCTCGGAAGGCTTTCAACCAAACTTCCAAGGCACTGTGATTCTCAAACGGGAGTGGGCATCAGAATCACCTAAATAGGGCTTGTTAAAAAACAAACCACCAGCCCAATCCCCAGACTTGCTGACCCGGTCCGTCTGGGGTGGGGTAGACTGTTTTCATTTCCAGCGACATCCCAGGTGATGCTGATGCTGGCTGATCATACTTCTAGAACTACTGCCCTAAGCAACATGGAATTGAGTTCACAGACAGTAATGTTAGGAAACTCTTTTTTTAGGAATACCACACTCATTTTGTTGTCACCCAGTTGGAACTGACAACTGTTTAGGAAGGAAATGACAACAACAAACCAAATCATTTCAAACTTCATAAAAAAGATTTTACATGTTACCAGCTTCAAGATGCTGTACGGGAAGAAACCAAAGTGCCTCTATCGCTAACTTAATCTTTCCAAAAAAGGCCAAGTTTGCAATGACAGGGAGGACTTAAAGGAAACCATAACTGCACTGCAAATCACTTTTTAGGGAAACATATCAGCCTTTTTCCCAACCACTACTCCTCCTGTACCACCCCAGGCTTGGCTCCACCCTCCCTGTCCAGACCATCCTCAGAGCTCCCTTCCCTGCTCATTTCCCTTCTCAGAACTCCCACTGAGCCTGTTCATGCAATGCAAAATTGTCCTCCAGGGCCTCTGGAACCCTGCATCATTCCTCTTTACATCCCCAGAGTCTAAGTAAGCACCTGGCATCTAAGTACTGCTTTTGAGTTGCTGTGGCCTGAGACATCACATTACCAAGCCTTCATTTACAACACTGCAAAGCAGAGCAATCTTCTACATTAATGCTAAAAAGCTAGGGGTTAGGAGAGCAATATGAAAAGGAGACAAAAATATCCATTCCAAAGAGAAATGTGTTTATCAAAAGTATAAAGAATGAGACCATTTAGCTTATGGACAAACCAGCAATACTCCAATAAGCCTTAAGGAGATCATTGGATTAGAGGACAGTAGAGTTTAAAGATTTGCATTTTTAAAGCCCACAGTAAAAAGAAAGTCATAGACAAAAAGTCACATTCTTTACAACAATATTCAATAATAGTTTAAAAATTAAAGGTACTTAAAGGACAAGTAGTGTGCTCAATAACCTTTTGTTATAGAACTTGAAAAATGCCCTCTTTTGAGCAGCTCATTATTCAACGATACTGAATAAATGAGTTTTTCTAGAAATTCCTAGAGTAGGCTATTTTCATCCTTGAGTTTTCAGGTAATGTATTCTATAGAGTGCCAAATACACAAGGTTTTTAGGTTAAAAAAAAAAAAAGGTTTTAAGGCCAAATAAATTCAAGATACTAACAATGTATAGCAAAGGCTCTGACAAGTCCTGCAGTTAATAAAACCAGGTAAATTATTTCCCAAATATATTTACTAATAAAATGCTTCTTTGAAAAATATCCCAGTGTGTCTAGATCTAGACTTTGCTAAATGTTCTGCTTGAAGTCCTGCCCCAGTTGGGTTTTAACCACTGACACCAACTGTACGGGGGAAGAAAAGGTTCATTTAGTCAAAGTCACTTTATTTTTCTCTCTATGCCAGATAAAACCAAGACCCCCATAAAAAAATATAGGGCCTACAAAGCACTGTCATGCTTTCTTAGTTCAATGCAACTGGGGACAGTGTATAGGAACCGCACAGGCCTCAGCTGCTGAAAAGAGTGAGTCAGCTTTTTCATGTGCGCTGCTACAGCTCTTGGAGTATGCCACCCATTTTGACTCAGGAGATTCTGATCCCCGACTACAACTGGACATTGTGTAGCACTTCCCAGAGCCCTGGGGCCACCTCTCAGCAGAGGAGCCTGTTGATGTGCTCAGGTTGACTTCTCAGATGGCCACCACCCAGATCCTTGTCTTTTGTTGAGATAGGTGATAATCCCTTGACTACACTGGCCGGGAGTTAAATCTCAGTTTCTTCTGTACACACATGTTGGCCGGGAGTTAAATCTCAGTTTCTTCTGTACACACATGTAAAACAAACTAGATGTAAACATCAGGGACTTGATGTTTCTCTGAGCATACAATGAAGGAGAAAATGACGTGATTATCTGAATAGTCATCACTTAATATAATCCTGTATCTTCAATTAATATACAACTGACTGAGGTGATTGGGAGAGTAGAAAGAACATGGGCCATTTCACAGGTGGCCATGCTACTTGATGTATTTCTCCTCATTTGCTACCTACTTGAAAAAGGGTTTTGAAGGTCAAGTGGCACACAGTTGGCATTTGACAAATAAAAATATTTGATAAAAAAATAAAAATATGGCTCTTATATTACCGTTCCCACAGCAAGACTTTAGCGGGCCACAAAGCAATATTTTGTTGCTTAATAGAAATATTAATACCTGTACACGATTTTTAGAAAAGATGTTAATGCCTTCTGGAAAAGAAACCCTACCAATAAACAGCTGTGTGACCATGAATAATTTGTTGAACATCTCTGTGTGCCTCAGTTTGTCTAATAAACAGAGATTATATTTACCTGACAGGAGTTGCTTTGAGGATGAAGGGAGTTAGGAAACATAAAACTCTTAGAAAATTGCCTAGAACATGAAGTAATCAAGTCAGCTACTAATAATATACCCAAACCCTCCCACCCTTCAAGTCTAATCATCCCTGTGTGGTTGGGAGGACGGTTCCTTGACTCTCTCTGATCACTCTCTTCCCTAATTACCCATTTTGTAGCATTGACCACATAATTTTGCAGTTAATTATAACCTGTTTCAGAATGTTATTGGTTTTTCATGTATGTTGATTTTTATCTTCAACTTGTTGTTTTAAAATCCCTGTGGGATGCAGCAAGAATAGTCCCTAAAACAAGGAGGAGTCTCTTTGTTCTCCACACCTCTCATCTGCGTGCTAAGACTACGGCAGGCTAATATGGATGGATTGAAAACTTATAACAACATTAGTATGCTTACAGAGGGTTTTTGTGCTTGATTGGTTAAATAGCTTTCTAATTTTCTTCCTCTTCCTTTTGGCCCATGTGACCTTCCTGTGGACAAGCACTGAGGTCCTCCGGTTCCCTAGTCCACTAAGCAACTGCTTCAAAGCAGGAGCTTGCAGTGGGTTTGATCTTCTTGCCGGCTGAAGGTGCCATTAGGAAGATGTTTGAGCACTGTTACTGAAAAGATACTATACAGGGCCAGAAGAGACCCTATAGTTAGTTAGAGATCCTCTGAGAGTAATTCCCTGGTCTGGTTTTTAGTTCTAAACTAAAGTGGAGAACAGTATGGAGGTCTGTTGTGTCAGCGTGGATGGGGGGAGGGTGACCAATGAGGGTGACCAATGAGCCTCGGGTTCATACCTGAGTCTGGTGAAACGAATTCTATTCTGACATCATATTGAGAAGTATTTATCACCCAAACTGAGGAGGTGCTTTTCGCCTTCCCTGAGAAGTCCCCAGAATATATTCAATTTACCTTATGTGCTGATCAGCTCCAGTCTTACGTGTGGCTGGACTTGAAAAGGGGGCAGGAAGCTTCCTGAGGGTCTCATGGGCCTGAATTCTCACCTGATCTAACACCTCCAACTGTGTGTTACTGTCCACTCTAAGGCCATTCGCAGGGACCCAGAAGATCCCATCTGTGAGAGGCTGGCAAATGGTCTTCACCTCTCCATTCTGTGTCCTGCCCCAACCGATCCTCTTTTGTATCCATTTCACACCCAGGTGCTGTCTGTGACTTGTTGGTCCACCCAAGCCCTATTAGTGACATGTGTCAGTTGTGTCCTCTGAGTCCCCAAACCACATTCCTATATACTTCATCCTGTTTCGAGTTAGAAGCATAAAGCAATTTAAACAGCACCATGGCCAGGTGGCATCTGCCTTTGGGAAGACTCTTCAGTAATAGAGAATCTACTTCTTGGCTGAAAACCAAATTTACAGTTTCTGAAGTTCTTCAGGAACAAATACCAATTTTGCAGTCAGTGAGACCTCATTGACTAGCGCTGTTTAACTGAAAATACTTTCTGTATAGGGGTGAGAGGGTGGGCTCTTTATTGCTTACAAAGAGAGAAAATCCACCGAGTGTCCCACGACTTAAACACCAAGACACAAGACAGTGAGTCCACTGGATAAAATAATTCGCCAGAGCTCTCGATTCAGAAGGAATGTAAAAACTGTCAACCTGGGTCGCACTCATTCTCTGTTTGCCATGTCTCCTTGACTGCCAGCTGCCCTGCTTAAAACACCTCCCTCAACCAGGGGCTCCTAGCTGGCCTTCTCCTCTCCAGAAAGCACTTCAGTGCTGACATATTAAAAGCAGCAGCTGTGGGATCAAACAGACCTGCATTACGGTCTCTGCATGCCATTTCTCAGCTGTGTCATCTGGGACAAGCTGTCTTCATCCTGGGACCTTATTTTCTACATTTTCACCACAGTCACAGGGAGAGGCCTTCCCTCCCGTGGCAGTTGGGAGAACTGATCTGGGTGATGCCTGTCACTCCCGGCCCGGGGTGTGGCACACGGTGTGGGTGTTGGGTTCCCGATAACGGCTAACAGCTACTGAGCACTTAGAACACAAGTGCCGAACGCTTTTTCCCCATGTTGGCTTATTTAATCCTCGCAATTACTCCACAGCAATTTATGAGGATGGCACTTCTGTAAATTGCTTAGAGCACTGTCTGGCACCAAGTAAGCTCTCAATAAATGTTAGATCTTATTAGTATTACTGTGGCTGTCTTCATTTGACAGGTGAGGGATTTGAGGGGAAGTGAGGTTAAATGTTGACTATTATTATCTACTACTTGCCAGGATATTTGCAAATGAGAACACTTACATTACACAAAATTCCACCAGCAGGTATTATTTTAATTATTGTATGCTAAGGGAACTAAGGCTTAGAGTGGTTAGATATCTGGCCAAAGGCCCCTCAAGGTAGAAAGTGGCCAACTTGGGATCCAATTCCGGGCCTTCAAATCCATACACTTCAACTCTTCAACTCTGCCTTCCTTCCCCCACCCCCACCCCGCCGCCACCCAACCTCCCCGGGCTGCCCTCCCTCCCCACTGTATCTCGCTGTCACCTGCTAATCCTTCTAACTCTTACCCCTCTGGGAGCATCTCTAGGTCCTAGCCCTTTTTATCTCCACTCCTACAAGAACCAGGAACTAAGCAGTGATAGCAGAACCCACACCATTCTTAGGCCATTTCAATCCATCCTGGTCTATCAACCAGTTAAAAGTGAAATCTTCCCAGGAGATTCCAACTGAACCTTTTTTGGCTGTTTGATGTGCCTTTGCAAGTTGAGGAGAGTTGCAGCAGCTGTTGGGACAAGTAAGTCCTTGCTGCGTTGTTTCCGGTGGGATCTGGGGACCCGCTTCACACAACCAGGTCCTCCGGAGGCAGCAGCAACGGAGGCCGAGGGGCCACGTTACATAAGAACAACTATACGTCAGCCTTCAGGGTGCCTTCCTCGACAAGGCGAGTTTTACTGGGATTTGAAAATTCATGCAATAACAACAAGTGTATGACCAATTCAATATTATTCAATGCAAATCTAAAAAGGAAATCCAAACACCTCGACTGGACGGCATGCTATAAAGGACGAATGAAGAAAACAAGCCTGATTTAGCAAGTTCCAGAGAGAGATGTGAATACATGGCTACAGGGACACATACAAGGCAAGTTTTTATTATTATTATTATATTTATTGGAGAAAATCTATGACAGTGGTTTTCTATGATAATATTCTTTCTAATCATTTGGAGAATTTTTTTTTTTTAAACAATGACCTCTAAGTCCCACAAGAGGTCCAATGAGTCCGAATCTCCAGGGCGTGCTGGCCCATCATAAGTATTTTCAAAAAGCTACTTAGATGAATCTCCTGTGAGTCAGGTTTCACAATCAATGATTTAGGGGCACCTGGGTGGCTCAGTCAGTTAAGTGTCTGCCTTTGACTCAGGTCATGATCCCGGGGTCAGGTTCCCTGCTCCATGGAAAGTCTATTTCTCCCCCTCCCTCTGCCTCTCCAGCTCACTTGCACTCTTGGTCTCTCTCTCAAATAAATAAAATCTTAAAAAAAAAAAAAAAGAATAACTGGTTTAGGAAGCAGGAGTTTATTAGGATTTTGACATGTGGAAATGGGGACAGAGGGACGGTCAGAGGAAAGCATACAAGTAAAGAAGTAGAGGAAAGAGTCCAGGATTTGAGAAGAGTGGAAGAATGATTCGAGCAGGCTTGTGGATCCACGCACGGTACAAGACGGAGCAGAGCAAAATAAAGTCTCATTTGCAGAAGCAAGATCACGGAGACAGAGGGAGGTCAAGGGAGTCTGAATCTCCTTTTCAAAATATGTAAACTCCTGCTCTTGACATACGCCATTGCTAATTATACATTAGTTCTCATTTCTAGATGACCCAGATAACTATGTCTAGACA
Organism: Mellivora capensis; assembly: GCA_004024625.1. NCBI lineage: Eukaryota > Metazoa > Chordata > Mammalia > Carnivora > Mustelidae > Mellivora > Mellivora capensis. Next base: position 17,136 of record PISX010010614.1, read on the forward strand.
AAAAAGCGACTGCTCAAAACTTCTATGTCACAACTGAGAATCACTGACTCAAACTATGGCCTCCAAACCCAGAATTCCCTGCACCCCATGGTAACAACTGTAGGTAATCACTGTCATCCCATCTGCAAATACCAGCTGGCACATTTCTGTGTGCATCTCCTCTGGAATTATAAAAAACACACAAGCATATGAGAAAGAAGCAGACAGACAGACAGACACTCAGTCTGTTAAACTTCTAAGTGATGCTGATTTTACCTAATCTACCCAAAAGTCTTGGCCTAATACTAGTCCTAATATGATCTTTTCTACCTAATACTAGTACTTTTCAATAATATGATCTATTTTAGGAGCAAGAGGCTAATCTTAAACATTTTTCTCATGAAATGGTAAATCTTGCATGTGTGCGGTTTTTTTAAGGACATCAGCAACATCCGATGCTTACAGTAATTGATGATGTCAACGGAGCAGGTGTTATTATTCCCATCTCACAGAAACTGGCATAGAGTGGCGTGCAATCGTACTCAACTGCCACATTTTGGAATTTGACATATGCCATTCCCACTATTATTCTTGGAAAAAGCATAGCTGAGTACATGTTGCTAAAATACCTTTTAAAAGGTTTTAAAGATTCTCACAGATGCTATTTCTTCATATGAAAGCATTAGTAGATGATGTTACGTAGGGCTCATTCTGATGTGATGGTTTTCAGTGCCATGAAGGTGCATTTTTATGATTCAGAATATTTCAGGTCCCAAATCCCTCAAGCACGGAGATCTTCTCCAGTTCATACCCATATTCTCAGAAAACAACACAAGGTTGGTGTGATGACTGTTCTCAATATTTTTTTCCCCTGAGCTAAAGACTCATGTAATTTTGCAGTATTTAACACCTTATGTTATAATCATCAGGCACACGACTAGTAACGTCAAACCAAACAGAAAATAAATCTGACCTGATACGGTTTTGATTATCTAGTTCTTCAGATATTGACATATATGCATTAAATGCCTCACTTGTGCCCACATTGCTCGAAGGGCTGGAGGTACCATGGCAAAATATAAACAAGGTCTCCGTCCTCAACCTGTACCTTTGACAATTACACACATGGATATAACCAATCAACTGAGAATTTTAAAATGCTACAAAAGTTATAAAAGAGAGTGATATAATGAAGTCACCAGAAAAGGATTACTTCACATAAAATGGTCAGAGAGTGGCATTTGAGCTGAGAATGATATTGTAACAAGACAGGCATTGGGTATCCCAGACAGAGCAGCAAAGGCAAAAGCTCCAAGACGGGGTGAGTTCATTGTCATGTTCAAGGCATGAAAAAATTAAAAAGGTTAATATCTACAGGAGTCAAGTTCAAGAAGTAGGTAGAAGCAGTATCACCTAAAGCCTTGAAGGACACATGAAGAAGTTAGAATTTTATTTTATACTCAACAAGAAGGCTTTAGAAAGTTGTAGTAAGAAAATGCCACGATTGACATATGTATCTGTTGCACCATGAAATACTCTGAACTAAGAGTGCTCTTGACTACCGAAGAAAAACCGAAGAACAGCCAAATTTCTATTCTTATTAAGACCCATTCACAAAGCTATTTCTAGAAGTGTAGAAATGAAGGGGCATTCAGATTAACAATTACCCTAATCAAAAATGCCACTAATAAAAACAACTCTGTTGCCTTGTCAAGGAACCCACTTTACTATAGTTTTCCTGTGCAGACGAGGGATCCGTTCACGGAAGAAGAAAGTGCTTCCTCAGGGAGAGCAGACCACCCCAGCATGGCAGAGAAAAACCTGCGGGTGAGATGACCATGCCATCTGTCATCCCAATGGGGACATTTATGAGAGTGACAGGGTGCTTTAGAAAATTACATCAGAACACCAGACCTAAACCGGAACCGCACCTGGTTTCTGGGATGCAGAGTCAACCTTGACTGAGGGCTGAGTCTCAACTTGTATCAAATCAAACCAACTAGGTGGCTGGGAACAAGGTGTCACCCTTTCTGAGACTAAATTTCTTTATTAGGCACATGAAATGGTTACACTTTTCTCACTGACTGAACACCCACTACCAAAGCGTCTTATTGGAGAGACAGAAGAATAAAGTCCATTTCACAAACTGTACAGTGGTAGAAGTTTCTATGGTACCAAAGAAACATACATCAGGAGAAAAGTGGAGTTAGCAGAGGACAGGAGTGATGACTCCAATGAAAACACCCAAAAATGCCTCAGGGGGGCCCAGTGGAAGAGGGGCCAAAATTAGGAAAAAGAATAGAAATTTCCATGTGAATCAAGGCAATCAAGGAAAAGGTAGGGTCATCCTTGATTCAGAGTTCTGTTCCCTTCCGGCCAGAGAGGACAGCACCAGCAAAGGCATTTTAGTGTGCCAAGACCATGGCAGATCCAGGCAGTTATGAACTTGGTTTAACTACGTAATCTTTAAGGTCCTTTATGCAATAAAAAGCTGAGTCACCCATTTAATGAGGTCAAATACAGTGTTTAAAAATGAGATTTTTATTTTTAGTGCCAAAATGTGTAATAGCACATAAGGCCAATATTCTTTCTATCCCCATACCTCAGCCACAACTGCCACTCTATCTATTCCTAGTCACATAACTTCTATTTACACTGAGTTGCACACGTGCAGAACTTCTTGGCCAGATGTCAAGGAAGTACCTGAAGACCCAGGATAACTATAAACCTGTCCCTAAGGTCACAAATCGTTATTCAAAGAGTAAAAGAGGGGAAACTAGGTGGCTCAGTCAGTTAAACATCTGACTCTTGATTTCAGTTCAGGTTATGATCTCAGGGTCATGAGATCCAGCCCCAAGATGGGCTCTAAACTCAGTCTGCTTGAGATTTTCTCCCTCTGCCCTGCCCTACCCCATCCCACCCCCCACGGCCCCAGCTCTCTCTTTCACGGCCCCACACTCTCTCTCTCTAAAATAAATTAAACATTGGGGAGGGTATGCGTTATGGTGAGCACTGTGTATTGTGTAAGACTGATGAATCACAGACCTGTACCCCTGAAACAAATAATACATGTTAATAATAATAATAATAAATAAATTAAAATAAAATAAAATAGACAAACAAAAAAGAATTAAAAAACATGGATAGATCCTGGGGTAGAGTGCTGAATATGCAGGAACACTGAGGATAATGGTAACTAATATTTACTGAACATTTAACAGGTGTCAATTCAGTTAATTCTCACAGTGCTCTTATGACCTAGATAGCCACATTTCCATTTTACAGATGAGATAACCAAGGTATGAACTAGATAAGATCTTGCCACAGGGAACCTATTTGGAAATGAAAGAGCTGGAATTTGACAGCAAGGAGTTTAGCTCCAGGATCCATGCTTTAACCAACAATACTGCCTACCTCTCAACAGGAATGTCAAACTGTGGTGGACAGCTCATGCTGCCTGCCCAGTGCTCCCTAATTCGTCTTTACTTTAAAACAACCTCAGGAAAGAAGTTGGAAAAACATTAGGTGGCTTTCAGTAGCAACTTAAAACAACAACAACAACAACAAAACATATATATATATATACATATATATATATATATATGCAATGAGCAGAGACAATGAATTTTCAAAATCACATTCCCATTTTCTAATTCAGCAGTCTGACCCCAAGGTCGGAAGGCTTGCCCTGTAGGTCTATCCAAATCTGCATGAAGAATTTAGTTGAGTTCAAAGGACATGATGTAAGTGGATTAGCCAAGGTTCTCGTGGAAACAATGACAGGTTTGATCAGTTGTCTGGATATCATGAAAGTTGTAGGATCTTGAAGGTAAAAGAACGCCATCTGCTAGCTTCCCCTGTTCAGCATTTAACAGAACCTCAAGCAGAACAGCGATTAAAGAAGATTTTGTAAGGATGATGGTGGTAATAACAGTAGTAAGGTTACTGCAGCTGTATTATGTTTGTACAACAGTGTAAAGCTTACAGTCTTTACATGTGTGGCATCCCATTTAATCCTAGCAACACATATAAATTAATAGTCCAATTTTACCCTTTCACTGACAAAGACTCAGAGAGGTGCAGTGCCTTTTTCAGTGCAAGAGCTGGGATTTAACCTCAACTTTCTCAGTCCACCAGTATTTCTTCTTCTCCTCCCACTTCTGTGTCTCAAACTGTTAAAAATTTCAGCCAGCCACATGATTTTACTTCAAAAGAACCAAAAGCCACAGCACACAGACCCAGGCTTTAATACCCTAACTGCCCAAGTTTCCATATAGAAACCCTAAAACCCCACACTGCATAATCCCTGGCCTAATCCCTGAATTGTTGAGGGAGGAAATTTGAAAACTGATGAGTTTAGCCAGTGAGGGGTCCTATCTTAACACTGGGAGCTGAAGAGAGTACCAAAGCAGACTGCCCCTCCTGCAAAGGGCCGGAAGGATGGAGGGCATGGCTAAAAGCTGCTTACCAACACAGGACTCCCCGGACAGTGAATAGGTCCCATCGTCATGGAAACCGCTTCTGCACTCACAGTGGTACCACCCTGGCAGGTTAACGCAGCGGGAATGGTTGTGGCACTCAGTGATTCCCTCTGTGCATTCATCAATATCTGCCTCAGAGAAAAACACAAGCCCACCAGGACATTAATTTCTTTTGACACTAACCTTTCAGTAAACACCTAAAACATGTTCATGTCAACAGATCAGTTAAAAGTGGTTAGTTACCTAAAATGAAAGTTACAGGAAGAACCAAATCCCATTTTTTTTTCCAGAATCTAAACAAACGGAAAGCCAGGGATGGGTTCTCATATACTGAATAGTAAATGAGAGCTGATGGTCACGAAGACATCCTACCTACAAATTGTTGGGTTGACGGGCTCCGGGAGTGCAGGAGGAACAATAGAAATGACCTGTCTTCCAGCCTCCTTCCTCCCCCCGACCAGCCCTTTCCTTAACCCCTGACTCTCCTGCCAAAAGGATGTATGCCCAGGTCACATCTCCATAGGTAACCTGATACCTATGCAGGAAAAAGAAGTATCAGGACCCCCCACCCCATACCCTCTGATCACCAAATACCCTACCATATATGGATGTGAGCCCATGCCCTACCTTGGCCCGATAAAAGACCCCCCCCAACTCCCTCCCAGTGCGACTTCCCCACTCGACTCCACTTTCCAGAGTCTCGGAACCTCTTCTGAGGGTGCCCACCTCCTCCCTGAGTGACTTTCCTGGCTCTCCTTCTCCTGAGCCCTGAAACTTCACTGGAGAGTGCCTTTAATAAATCTTGCCTTGCGTCCACCTTGCCTGATGTGTTTACCTCACCTGCGAAACTTTACACAAATGTTGTGTTGGCTTCTGCATAACCAAAAAGTAAACTGAGGAACTTTGGCCCACTTTTGGTATTGAGTATATATGGCTTTTCTCAGATTCACTGTTCCAAAAGAGTAATTCCAGATATTATTTGCTGTTCTTTGAAAAATCTATAAAAAAAAAAACCTTACAGAACTCTGGGTTTAAGAGTGTTGAACTGATTTTTTTATACTGTCCTATCAAAGAGACTTATCATGTTCATAACTCCTGCAAAACTTAGGGAGGAGAAAAATAATATGTACTGTTTCCCAAATTTATTTGGCCGAGGGATGGATTAGTCCTGTGAGACTATTTTGGGGAGCATATGTGGGGAACTACTGTTCTAATTCTTTCAAAACTTAAGGACTTGGTTTATGATAGTCAATCAGAGATCCTCATTCTTCAGTCCTTCCTTTTTTTTAAATTATTATGTTGTTAGCCAGCTTATAGTACCTCTTAGTTTCTGATGCAGTGTTCAGTGATTCATTAGTTGCATATAACACCCAGTGCTCATCACAACACGTGCCCTCCTTAATATCCTCTTCAGTCGTTCCTGATGAAAACACATATACTGGGTTTTGTTTGCTCTAGGATCTGACTTAACATAAGCAAATGCCTAGATCATGCACAGATTCTCTAGCCCAAAGGCTTGCCTCTGAGCTGGAGTTGACACCACTGCAGAAAGACAAGCTGTCAATTGTTATGCCAGGGTCAGCTCATTCTTATAGAATCTCTCCATGTAATTGTTTCTTGGAATACAGCCATTGTTGGCTAGAAATCTTTTACTAGGTCTCCTGGAAATAGCTGAACTATGCCAGTCTTCTACAAATAGAAATCTAATTAATATTGGGATATAACACATAATGAATAAAACACATTTTAGAGTCTTTTTCAGCAGTGCCCTGCTGTAGGCATTGGCTCAGGGGCAATCAGCTACCACCAGTTGTTCTATTACCTTGACATGTCCTAAGGTGTGCACAGGGCTGTGAACGTAGTTTGCAACCTGTCAGTCTTGTCTTCTGGCATTCCAGCCAAGTAAGGAGAGAAAAAGTGTAGCTCATTATACTGGGCAAATCCAACTTTTTTTTTTCTTTTCTTTCTCTTGTTCCTGCTTCTTTCTTTTTCTTTTCTGCCAACTGCCATCTTCTTCCTTTATTTATAATTTTTTTCTTATGTTCAATTAGACAACATATAGTAAATCATTGGTTTTTGATGTAGTGTTCAACAATTCATTAGTTGCATATAATACCCAGTTGCAAATATTTGTGTATCATATCATGTGCCCCCTTAATACCCATCACTTTTACCCCTTCCCTCTACCCACCTTCCTTCTTAACCCTCAGTTTTTTTCCCCAGAGTCCAGAGTCTCTCATGGTTTGTCTCCCTCTCTGATTTCTTCCCATTCAGATTTCACTCCCTTCCTCTACGGTCCTCCGTGCTATTCCTTATGTTCCACATAAGAGTGAAACCATATGATAATTGTCCTTCTCTGCTTGACTTACTGCACTCAGCATAATCCCTTCTAGTTCCACCTATGTTGATGCAAATGGTGGGTATTCATCCTTTCTGATGGCTGAGTAATATTCAATTGTATATATGGACCACATCTTCTTTATCCATTCATCTGTTGAAGGGCATCTCAGCTCCTTCCACAGCTTGGCTGTTGTGGACATTGCTGCTATGAACATTGGGGTACAAGTGTCCCTTCTTTTCACTACATCTGTATCTTTGGGGTAAATACCTAGTGGTACAATTGCTGGGTCATAGGGTAGCTCTATTTTTAATGTCTCAAGGAACCTCCATACTGTTTTCCAGAGTGACTGTACAGGTTGCATTCCCACCAACAGTGTAAGAGGGGTCCACTTTCTCCACATCCTCACCAACATTTGTTCTTCCCTGTCTTGTTAATTTTAGACATTCTACCTGATGTAACTTGGTATGTCATTGCAGTTTCTTCCTTTATGACTTATTATCATTCAGCCCATATAATTATTTGACACACAGCATTCCTTACTTTTTCTTATTAAGTCTTTATTTTTTTAAGGTTTTAATTTTAATTCCAGTACAGTTAACATACAACATTATATTAGTTTCATGTGTACAATAGAATGATTCAACAATCCTATACATGACTCTGTGCTCATCAGGATAAGTATACTATTTAATCCCTATCACCTATTTAACCCATCCCCCCCACAACCCTTCTAATAACCATCAGTTAATTTTCTATAGTTAAGAATCTGTTTCTTGGTTTATCTATTTTTTGCTTGCTCATTTGTTATGCTTCTTAAATTCCACATATGAGTGAGATCATATGGTATTTGTCTTTCTCTGACTGACTTATTTTGCTTAGCATTATATTCTCTAGCTCCATCCATGTCATTGCATGTAGCAAGATTTAATTCTTTTATGGCTGAATAATATTTCATTGTATATATATCACATCTTCTTTTTTCACTCATCCATCAATGTATACTTGGGCTATTTCCAACATTTGACTATGGTAGATAATGCTGCAATAAATACAGGGTGTATGTATCCCTTCAAATTAGTGCTTTTGTATTTTGGGGGTAAATACACAGTAGAGTGATGACTGGATCAGAGGGTAGTTCTATTTCTAACTTTTTGAGGAATCTCCATTGTGTTTTCCCAGTGGCTGCACCACTTTGCATTCCCACCACACTGCATTAGGGTTCCTTTGTCTCCACATCCTTGCCAATACTTGTTTCTTGTGCTGTCGATTTTAGCCACTCTCACTGGTGTAAGGTGATATTTCATTGTGGTTTTTATTTGCATTTCCCTGATGATGAGTGATGTGAGCATCTCAGCATGAGTCTGTCTTTCATTTATCATATGTGTATCTTCTTTGGAGAAATGTCTGTTCATGTCTTCTGCCTATTTTTTTATTAGATTATTTGTTTTTTGGGTGTTGAGTTATATCAGGTTTTTTTTAAAGATTTTATTTATTTATTTGACAGAGAGTGAGAGAAAAACACAAGCAGGGGGAGCAACAGAGGGAGAGGGAGAAGCAGACTCCCCACTGAGCAGGGAGCATGATATGGGGCTCGATTCCAGGACTCTGGAACCATGACCTGAGCTGAAGGCAGATATTTAACACACTGAGCCACCCAGGCGCCCTTGTATCATTTCTTTATTATATAGTAGATACTAACTCTTTACTGGACATGTCATTTGCAAATATCTTCTCCCATTCCATAGGTTGCCTTTTAGTTTTGTTGATTGTTTCCTTCACTGTGCAGAAACTTTTATTTTGAAGTAGTCACAATACTTTATTTTTGCTTTTATTTATTATTATTATTTTTTAAAAGAATGTATTTATTTATTTAACAGAGATCACAAGTAGGCAGAGAGGCAGGCAGAGAGAGAGAGAGGGAAGCAGGCTCCCCACTGAGCAGAGAGCCCGATGCGGGGCTCGATCCCAGGACCCTGGGATCATGACCTGAGCCAAAGGCAGAGGCTTAACCCACTGAGCCACCCCGGCGCCCCTTATTTTTGCTTTTAATCCCCTTGTCTCAGGAGACATATCTAGAAAAATGTTGCTATGGCCAATGTCAGAGACATTACTGCCTCTGCTCATTTCTAGGATTTTTATAGCTTCAAGTTTCACATTTAGGTCCTTAATCCATTTTGAGTTTATTTTTGTGTGTGGTGTGAGAAAGTTGTCTGGGTTCATTCTTTTCCATGTAGTTGTCCAGTTTTCCCAGCAACATTTGTTGAAGAGAGATTCCCATTATGTATTCTTTCCTCCTTTGTCAAAAATTGACCATATAATTGTGGGTTTATTTCTGGGTTTTCTCTTCTGTTCCACTGATCTATGTGTCTGTTTTTATGCCACTACCATGCTGCTTTGAATACTTCAGTTTTGTAATATCACTCAAGGTCTGGAATTGTGATAGCTCCAGTTTTTATTTTCTCTTTTTTTGAAGACATTTTTTTGAAGACAGAGTGCATGGAGAGGAGGAGCAGAGGGAGAGGGGGGAAAAACTCAAGCAGACTCTGCACTGAGTGTGGAGCCCAGCATGGGGCTCCAACTCACCACCCTGAGATCATGACCTGAGCTGAAATCAAGGGTCAGACACTCAACCGACTGTGCCACTCAGGTACTGGTTTTTCTTTTTAAACATTGCTTTGACTATTTGTGGTCTTTTGTGGTTCCTTACAAATGTTAGGATTGTTTGTTCCAGTTCTGTGAAAAATGCTATTGATATTTTGGCAGGGATTGCTTTAAATCCATAGATGGTTTTGGGTAGTATAGACATTTTTAACAATATTTGTTCTTCCAATCCATGCGCATGAAATATCTTTCCATTTGTTTGTGTCATCTTCACGTTCTTTCATCAGTGTTTTATAGTTTTCGGAGTAGAGTCTGGACAAGTTTATCCCGAGATAATTTATTATTTTGGGTAGAACTGTAAATGGGATTGTTTCCTCATTTTACTTTCTGCTGTTTCATTATTAGTATATAGGAATGCAACAGATTTGCACACACTAATTTCGTACCCTGCAACTTTAGTGAATTCATCATCAGTTCTAGTAGTTTTGTCATGAAGTCTTTCAGGTTTTCCACATATAGAATCATGTCATCAGCAATTAAAGTTTTACCTCTTTCTTACTAATGTGGAGGCCTTTTATTTCTTTTTGTTATCTCATTGCTGTCACTGGGATTTACAGTACCATATTGAATAAAAGTGGTGATAGTGGAAATTCTTTTCTTGATCCTCACCTTAGGGGAAAGGCTCTCAATATGTCCCACTGAGAATGATGTTTTCTATGGGTTTTTCATATAAGGCCTTTATTCCGTTGAGGTATGTTCCCTCTAAACCTACTTTGTTGAGGATTTTTATCATGGATATTGTACTTTGTCAAATGCTTTTTTTTTTTTTTTACAACTATTGAAATGATTATGTAGTTATCCTCTTATTAATATGATGTATCACATTGATTGATTTGCAAATGTTGAACCACTCTTGTATCCCAGGAATAAATCTCACTTGATCATGGTGAATGATTTATTTTTAATGTATTATTAGATTTGGTTGGCTAGTATTTTGTTGAGATTTTTTGCATCTCTGTTCATCAGTGATATTGGCCTATAGTTCTCTTATTTTGTTGTGACTTTATCTGGTTTTCATATCAGGGCGATATTGGACTCACAGAATGGATTTGACAGCTTTCTTCCTCTTCAATTTGTTGGAATCATTTGAGAAGAATAGGTATTAACTCATCTTTAAATGTTTGGTAGAATTCACCTGTTTAACCATCTGGTCCTACATTTTTGTTTGTTGGCAGTTTTTTAAATTACTGATTCAATTTCTTTGCTGGTATTTGGTCTGTTCAAATTTTCTATTTCTTCCTGGTTTTGTTTTGTTACATTATACATTTCTAGGAATTTATACATTTCTTCTAGGTTGTCCAATTTGTTGGAATATAATTTTTCATAATATTCTTTTACAAATGTTTATACATCTGTGAGGTGGGTTGGTATTTCTCCTTTTTCATTGTGATTTTATTTATCTGGGTCCTCTCTCTTTTCTTCTTCTTCTTATTTTTTAATTTAATTTTTTTTCAGTGTTCCAAGGTTCATTGTTTATGCACCACACCCAGTGCTCCATGCAATATGTGGCCTCCTTAATACCCACCACCAGGCTCACCAAACTTCCACCTTCCTCCCCTAAAAAACCGTCAGTTTGTTTCTCAGAGTTCACAGTCTCTCATGGTTTGTCTCCCCCTCTTAATTTCCCCCAACTCACTTCTCCTCTCCTTCCAATGTCCTCCAAGTTATTCCTTATGCTCCACAAGTGAAACCACAAGATACAGATGTAGTGAAAAGAAGGGTCATTTGTACCCCAATGTTCATAGAAGGAATGGCCACAGTGGCCAAACTGTGGAAAGAGCCAAGACGCTCTTCAACAGAGGAATGGATAAAGAAGATGTGGTCCATATATACAATGGAATATTATGCCTCCATCAGAAAGGATGAATATTCAACTTTTGTATCAACATGGACAGGACTGGAAGAGATTACGCTGAGTGGGTCCTCTCTCTTTCTCTCTCTGGATGAATCTGGCTAGCGGTTTATCAATTTTGTTGAACCTTTCAAAAAACCAGCTCCTGGTTTCATTGATTTGTTACATTGTTTTTTAGTTTCTTTTTTTGCTTATTTCTGCTCTAATCTTTGTTTCTTTTCTTCTGATAGTTTTAGGTTTTGTTTCTTTTTTTCTAGCTCTTTTATGTTCAAAGTTAGATTTTTTTTAATTTCTGATTTTTCTTGCTTCTTGAGGTATTGCTATAAACTTCCCTCTCAGAACTGCTTTTGCTGCATCTCAAAGATTCTGGACCATTATGTTTTCATTTGTTTCCATGTATTTGTTAATTTCTTCTTTTGTTTTCTGGTTGACCCATTCACTGTTCAGTAGCATGCTGTTTAATCTCAGTGTTGTGCTCTTTCCAGATTTTTTCTTACGCTTGAATTCTAGTTTCATAACAGTGTGGTCAGAAAAGATGCATGGTATGACTTCAATCCTTTTGAATTTGTTGAGACTTGTTTTGTGACATTAAAAGAGATATACCCTGTGATCTTTTTATGTGATTATTATAGATTATATGATCTACTCCATGTGCTCTTTAAAAGAATGTGCATTCTGTTGTTTCAGGATGGAATGTTTTGAATGTATCTGTTAAATCCATCTGTTCCAGTGTGCCATTCAAAGCCACTGGTTCCTTGTTGGTTTTCTGTTTGGATGATCTGTCCATCAATGTCGGTGGGGTGTTAAAGTCCACTACTATTATTGCACTACTGTTGATTACATCCTTTATGTTTGTTATTAGCTGCTTTATGTATTTGGATGCTCCCATGTTAGGTGTTTAAATATTTGCATTGTTTATCTTCTTGTCAGATTGTCCCCTTTATTATTATACACTGTCCTTTGTCACTTGTTACAGTCTTTGTTTTAAAGTTCACTTTGTCTGATATAAGTACCACTATCCCTGCTTTCTTTTGACATCTATTTGTATGATAAATGTTTCTTCATCTCCTAACTTTCGTCTGCAGGTGTCTTCTTTAGTTTTTGTCTGTCTCCGAAACTCTTTCTCTTTCCTTCTATTCTGATTGATAGCCTTGCTGGACAGAGTATTCTTGGCTGCAGATTTTCCCTTTTAACACTTTGAATATATTATGCCACTCCCTTTTGGTCTGCAAAGTTTCTCTGAAAAATCAGCTGAAAGCCTTATGGGATTTTCCTTGTATGTAACTCTTTTCTTTTCTCTTGCTGCTTTTAAATTTTTTTCCTTATCTCTATTTTTTTGTCATTTTAATTACTGTGTCTTGCTGGGGACCTCTTTGTGCTGATTTTTTTTGGAGGGGGCGGGAAATCTGTGCCTCCTGAATATGGATATCTGTTTCCTTCCCCAGATTTGGGAAGTTTTCAGCTATTATTTCTTCAAGTAAATTTTCTGCCCCCCTTTCTCTCTCTTCTTCTTCTGGGATCCCTATAGTATGAAAGTTATTTCACTTGATGGAGTCACTGAGTTCCCTAAGGCTATTCTCAGTTTGTGTAATTTTTTCCCTCTCATTTGTTCAGCTTGATTACTTTCCATTTCTCTGTCTTCCAGATCATTAATTCATTCTTCTGACTCCATTAGTTTATTTATTCCATCAAGTGTACTACCAAATTTCATTCATTGTGTTCTTCATCTCTGATTGGTTCTTTTTTTTTAAATCTCTTTGTTAAATGTCTAACTGACATCCTCACGCTTTTCTCAAGCCCAAGAGTATCTTTATGATCATTATTTTTAAATTCTCTATCAGGCAAATTACTTATTACTTATCTCTGTTTCACTTAGGTCTCTCTTGCTATGGTTTGGTCCTATTATTTTATTTGGGATATATTCCTCTGTCTTCTCATTTTGTCTAACTCTCTGTATCTGTTTCTCTGTGTTCAGGAAGGCAGCTACATCTTGTCTTGAAAAGAATGGACTTATGAAGAAGGGGTCCTTTGGAGCCTTGAGTGCAGTGTACCTTGTTCCTCAGGATTTGGTGCTTCCTGGGTATCTCTTATGTGTGTTGTGTATGCCTTGCTGTAGTCCTAGCCTCTTTTTCCTACAGTCCAGTTGTCCATGGAGGCTCTTTGTTCCTGTCATGGGCAGTGTTTGGTCCCTGGCTTGGTGAGATATTTTAACAAGGTATGCACTGGTTTGCTTGTGAAAAGCAACCTGCCACCACTGCCACCAGAAATGAAGCCCTGCCAAAGATGCTGGTCAGGAGATGGGGTACCAGTGAGGCTTGCTTGCACTGGTCTTCTGGTTGCTTCAGTGCTGGGACTAAGGAAAGCTTTAGTGGAAAGGCAGATCCGCACAAGTGTTGGAGGCAGGTCTTGGGGTAAGCATGTTGGATAGTGAGTTGGAAAGAGTGTTGGTGCCATCCTGGTTCCTGCACATGGTCCTATGTTTATGCTGAAGGGCAAGGGAGAGATATAGCATGTGCCAGCTCCTTTTTTTCCTGGGGGAGGGGGGTCTCCCTGTGATCCTTGCCTCTTTGGGACAGGCTCTGAGTAAATCATTCTCCCATCAGTGTGCCCCATTGCTACTTCTATGCTGTATCTCTGCTGACTGTTTGTTGTGCTATCTTTTTAAGGTTGGGGACTTAGCTTGCTAAAGCCTTCTGGGCTATCCCGAAGTGGAGCCTGCTGATTTTTAAAATTCCAGGCTTTAAGTCCTGCTTGTTCTAAGAACTCACAAAATTCAGCCCCTCTCACTGTCAAAGCCAAATGTCTTCTCCATATAGGTTCCCTGGTGTGACAGTGTGTTTTTCATCCTTCTCAAAGACCCAGGCTCCATCTGGACCACAGACAGCTAAGGTCCATTTTTCTCTCAAACCGTATCTGCATGCTTTCTGCCTTCTTCTTTGTGGTCTGGTCTCTATCTTTGGTTGTTGTTTGTTCGCCAGTCCTCGGGTCATTTGGGTTATTTATGCTGATGTGGGTATTATTTAGCTGAGGACAAGGTGAGCTTAGTGTCCTCTTATTCAGCTATCTCCACAGATCCAACCACATCTCAGGTTTCTAAATGTAATAAACCCAGAGGAGCCAGGGGCATCTGCAGCTACTGTAGTCAGGTTGTTGTACATGTATTATAAATCCCCAGAAAATGAATTTTAAACAGCTATATTATAATTTTTAAAATTTTACAGATGTGATATTTTGCAAGACACACCTTGGATCACTTAAATTTTTAAAAACTGAAATACAGAGGTAACTTGAGGCTATGTCTCACAGACCAAAAGAGCTGGCCCTAGCTTATGGAGTCAGTTCAGTATTTTTTTTTTAAGATTTTATTTATTTATTTGACAGACAGAGATCACAAGTAGGCAGAGAGGCAGGCAGAGAGGGAGGAGGGAGAAGCAGGCTCCCCGCGGAGCAGAGAGCCCGATGTGGGGCTTGATCCCAGGACCCTGGGATCATGACGTGAGCTGAAGGTAGAGGCTTTAACCCACTGAGCCACCCAGGTGCCCCAGTTCAGTATTTTTAAATACAGGTCACCAAGAGAAACAAGTGTAATGAGAAGACTGATTTTCAAAGATAGCTTCTTCATGTAAGGCTGAAAGACAACTTTCTGCAATGGAGAAGCAACAAATTCTATCTAAGACACTGATTTCCAAAGCCCCCAGAAAGGTGGTCATGATACCCACACATCCTGTCACTTCTAGACTTCTGACAGTATTCAGGTAACAACCATCCAACCACAGTTAGTATTTTGAGAAATCAGGGAATACACAAGCAAAACCTTCTCAGATAACCAAAATAATCACAAGTCCTAGGTTTACATCTGCTGCCCATTTCCTTCTCAAAACCATACCAGTTTGGAGGATAAATTATCTGAACATATTTCAAATACTTCCTCTAGCCCTCAATTCAATGTTCAATTTCTAGAAGAAGCAGGAGTGGTGAATCATGTGCAAAAATCTTTTCAATTCACATATATTTTTATTCCCAAAATGGGGATAATAATAAAAGAGATTATTAAAGTCTTTTGTGATTCAGCAGAACAGAAGTTATCTGTGCAGCATGGGGAACTTTGAGAGCAAAGACAACCAGACAGTTATATGTCTACAACTGGCTACAGAGACACCAGGGAATCCCTCCCTGGCTTGCAATAAAAATGAGGAAAGTAGTGAAATGTCCCTTGCCTGGGAGATGCACTGTGCATAGCAGGTTCTGGCAAGTCACTGGGAATAACCAGGATTCCTCACATACCAGCACCTGATAACAAGGCTGCACATTTGTTCTGTACGGTCTACAACTTAAGTCAAAATTTCCACTTTATATGCAACCAGACTACATGTGAGAGGTGCTCACATTTTCATTGTTTTCATAAAACTGGCCATTTCTTCTACATAGTCACAGCAGTATTAAAAGCAACCACCACAAACCCAAATACAGAAAACACTTAAAGGCCTTACAGTGATATTTGGGGGACTTTAAAAATTATAAATTGGTAATGGCTGCCTTGGTCCTCAGAGATTTGTTTCTCCCAGTCACACTTGCCGTAGGCAAACAAACAAGACAGATGCCTTGGGAATAGGGTCTCTGCAAGTTCACAATGGAATCCAACACTTTCTCAATGAATTCTCATGAATTCCAGTGAAGGTCATTGAGAAGGACATTGAGAGGGTCATTGTTGGGAAGGTCATTGAGAGGACATTACTGCTGGTTGACCAGAGAGCTGGACCCAAGAAATCAGAGGCTCTGCAGCCTCTCCTCTTGCATTATACATTCTGCCCGTTCCCACAGAGAGAGCTGTTTTCAAGGACACAGCCTTGAGAGGGCAATGTGTTGTTGAGACCATCTGAACAGTACACATAATTGAACACAGTGAAGGCCTCTGTATAAACTTTTAAGATTCTGGCAGATGGGTGAAGAGATCTACTCATCTTGCAATTGCTCAAGACAAGCCTTGTAAGTTAAATTCTTTGGTGTATTATACCTGCCACCTACTAATCTGCAGTGGCTTGCTTCCTTCTTCTGCCTCTCCCTATCCTGCATGTATAGAGGCCACTTTGCAAACCAAAAGCTTGGCTGCATCACACAATGGGTTACTCATTTCAAAGGAAATGAACAAAAATTTTTTTTCCTTTTTCCTTCCTATAAAAAGTCCTAGGATTTTGCTTAAATCTCAGTTTAATCCAGCACAGAGCTGAAGACATGGCAGAGGAAACAACAGGTGATGGGGAATTCTTGGAAAGAGAGAGAGCAACCTGGGGGGATGGGATAGTGGGAGAGACAATCTTCAAGCAGACTCCCCACTCAGCATGGAGCCTGACATGGGACTCGATCTCACAACCCTCAGATCATGACCTGAGCTGAAATCAAGAGTTGGATGCTTAACCAACTGAGTTACCCAGGCCCCTTTTTTGTTTCTTTGTTTTGAGAGAGCGCACAAGCAGGACGAGGGAGAAGCAGACTCCTGGCTGAACAAGGAGCCAGAAGTGGGACTTGATCCCAGAACCCTGAGATCATGACCTGAGCTGAAGGCCGATGTTTAACTGAGTGAGCCACCCAGGCATCCCTATGATGGGGGATTCTTAAAAGTGGAACCTACAGTATTTATTTCTATATCCTCAGTGTCATGTGTCTGCTACCAAAAACTCACCTTATAGCCAAGGTCACACAGGAAACAAAATAGCAAAACCAAGTTCAGAACTAGCTAGAACTTGTATCTGTCACTACTCTATCAAATCATCTTATTGACAAATGAAGAATGATTTACACAAATACATAACATTTATTCAGTTCTATAATAATTGCCAAGCTGAAAACATGATGTGCTCAAGAGGATATTTGTGCTGTGGTAGATGCAGAAGCAAAGATATGATTCCTGAAATACAAGTGCTCATGACAAAGGGGAGGAGGTATATACAAGCATCCTTTAAACTCCAGTCAGTATCACTTTCTCCAACTCCTCCAGACCCACAGGTCCTCCCTCCCATAATGGCTCAGTATATATGCCCCCACCTATTTAAACAATGTCTTGCTCTATCACAGTAATGCCCCTTTTATGTCCATCACTCAAATCCAAATTTACCCAAGAAAAGAGACATCATCTTAGATTTATATTTCTAGTGATAGTGAGTATCAAGTAATATGAAGGCATGCAATAAAAGTGTGTGAAAATGAATGTAAAAATAATTGACAATGGATTGAATGAAAGGAATAATGAAAAAGTACTGAAATAGAGATTCAGAGTACGACAAGATTTCCTGCTGTTTGCAAATCACAAAGATACAATATCAATTCACAAAGCTAAATAAAATGGGGTTAGCTTAACCTTTATATGTTATTTACCTTGAAAAGACAACATGTAGTTTCTATTTAATACTTTGTTTCCAGGTCTAATTGTCAGAGATTTTTAAGGCGGAATAGGCAACAAAAAGACACATAGCTCTACCTACTTCAATGAACAATCCTACCTGTACCTTGAGATTTTTTTTTATCACAAAAAAACAGGTAACTACCAAAGGGTTTTCCATAGGATGTGTCCTAAGGAACACATTTAATCCTATTTGGAACGTACAATGATATTAGTATTAAAAGCCATTTGCAAACAAATCCTTAGATTCTTGCAAAATTCTTATTTCTGGAGTTAGATGAATCTCTTCCCTTACCTGATCTCTTCTGTCTCAGATGTGCTATTTGGAAATTTGTGAAATTAATAGTTTATCTCAAAGCTTATTGTTAAGGATATAGTACTGCATATCATATTAATGGATTAAAGTTCACAGGGAAGTAGAAGCTCAAGAAGCAGTTGGATTTTACATTTTTGTTTTGTTCTGAGAAACAGAGATAGCATGCATGAGCGGGATGAGGGTGAGGGGAAGGAGAGAACTTCAAGCAGGCTCTACATCCAGTGCAGAGCCTGACATGTGTCTTGATCTCACAACCTGAGATCATGACCTAAGCTGAAATAAAGATTCAGACTCAACCAACTGAGCCGCCCAGGTGCCCCAGATTTTATCTTTTCTAAGGATTTGTGGAATGAGGTGGTTGAGTCATGGGAAAAACTCTGATACTTTCATTCACTTGACAAAAGTTTTTTGAGCACACATATAGGAAATGCTGTATCACACTGTGTGATACAGAGGTGAAAAGAAAATGTCCGTGCGCTCCAAGTACTTATAGTCTATCAGGGAAAACTGGAATGGAAAAAAGTAACCATGGTTAACAGAACACGGACTTTGGAGACAAACATGATTCAAATTCCTGCTCACTAACACACTAATATATTGTACAGATTTTTCTATATCTTTGTTTTCTCATCGGTAGATGTTGGAAAAATAAAATCAAACTTTATAGGATTAATGAACAAAAGACTCATAAGCAAAATCTGTTATATTTCTCCTGTTGTACAGAATATTAACTTTTAACTCTATATACTGCTAAAAAAAATAAAAAATAGTGGATGAAGTTAGAGTGTATTATGCTAAGCAAATTATGCCAAAGAAAGAGAAATACCATATGATTTCACTCATATATGGAATTTAAGAAACAAAACAGATGAGCATATGGGAAGGGGAAAAAAAGAGCGAGAGGAAGCAAACCATAAGAGACTCTTAACGAGAGAGAACAAATTGAGGGTTGATAGAGGGAGGTGGGTGGGGGATGGGCTAAATGGATGATGGGCATTAAGGAGGGCACTTGTTACTATGAGCCCTGGGTGTTATATATAAGTGATGAAACACTAAATTCTACTCCTGAAACCAATATTCCACTATACGTTAATTAGAATGTCAATAAAAATTGGAAAAGAATTAAAAATTGAAAAAAATTAAAAACAGAAAACAAAAAATTAATATTAACTTGTAATCAAGAAGCTGGTCAGGGGTGCCTGGGTGGCTCAGTGGGTTAAAGCCTGTGCCTTCAGCTCAGGTCATGATCCCAGAGTCCTGGGATCGAGTCCCGCCTCGGGCTCTCTGCTCAGCAGGGTGCCTGCTTCCTCTTCTCTCTCTGCCTGCCTCTCAGCCTATTTGTGATCACTGTCTGTCAAATAAGTAAAGAAAATCTAAAAAAAAACAACAAAAAAGAAGCTGGTCAGGACACAGAGGTGATATCTGGATCTTTAAAGATACTCCTGTGGATTTTGAGATAATTGTCACATTGTAAAACACTGAGGAATAGAATCTGTGAGTCTATAATACACACCACATAACCACAACATGGGTTCTCTCCCCCGGAAGTCACATGAATTTAAGTGGAATCAGTAACATAAAGTACCAAAAATATAGGAAATACAAAGCTGGTTATTATTTAATCATACAACATGCCTCAGGGTTGTTTAATATAATAAATGCACTGATCATACAACATGCCTCAGAATGTTTAAGGGAAACTAAAAAGATAAATTAGTGAAATAGAGAGACTGTGAGATAGAAACAAGCTAGCTCTTTCAACTCCCCTTCTCCTTGGTCACCCAAGGGTATGTCCTGAGTACACCTCCTTGGCAGATGAGTGAGCCCATGTGACTGAGTTCTAGCTCTAGAGCTAGAAAAAATGTAATTTCAGTATAAGCCCACAAAATGTCTCGTGTGAACCTCCACGCTATTTTCCCTTCCCTTTGGAGGCTACTGTACAGGGAAACCTTGAGAGCCACATCTTTTTTTTTCTTTTTTTAAAGATTTTATTTATTTATTTATTTGACAGAGAGAGAGATCTTCTGCAGAGAAGCAGGCAGAGAGAGAGGGGCAAGCAGGCTTCCTGCCAAGCAGAGAGGCTGACACGGGGCTCGATCCCAGGACCCTGAGATCATGAGTCGAAGGCAGAGGCTTAACCCACTGAGCCACCCAGGAGCCCGTGAAAACCACATCTTAAAAATGGTAGCGCCTGGGGGCACCTGGGTGGCTCAGTGGGTTAAAGCCTCTGCCTTCGGCTCAGGTCATGATCTCAGGGTCCTGGGATCAAGCCCCACATCGGGTCTCTACTCGGCAGGGAGCCTGCTTCACCACACCCCTGCCTGCCTCTCTGCCTACTTGTGATCTCTCTCTCTCTGTCAAATAAATAAATAAAATCTTAAAAAAAAAAAATGGTAGTGCCTGCATGACTATGGAGAGTGGAGCCCTTCCACAGACCTGATACTGTCACGGATTGTTTATATGAACAGAAGTACGTTCCTGTCTTATTCAGCAACTACACCATTGTAAGCTGCTTTACTGCTGCAGCCAAAATTTCCTTATTGTTTTGATAGACCCTTTCCATATGAAGGGGAAATAATGCAGAGGTCAGAAGTTATGAAGACACAATCTCTAAAAATAAAAAAAAAAGCACATGAGAAAAACACCTTAGCACCAATCACAGATTAGAGACCGCTAAAGAGGTGGGAGAACTTTTGCATTGGAATGAGACAAAGCTTTGTGGTCAGATATACTTGCCGGAATCTTGGCTCTGTTAATACCAGTCGTGGGACTCTGAGCAAATCATTTATTATCTGTTTTCAGCTTTAGTTCCCTTGGTTCTTAAATGAAGATGGTTTTACGAAGCTCATAATGTTGCTTTAAGGATTGAATGAGATCAATGTAAGGCTACTCTGCAGAGCTAGGCAGGCACTCGTTAGGCCTGCAATAATTAACATTCTCGAATTTCTAATCCCCGTTTGGCCACAGAGGAGTTATGTGTCCATGCCAAGACAGTCCAAGTCTCCAGGCCTCAATTCTCAGATGCAAAATGAAAGGACTGTGTTATAGCACAATCTCTTTGTTTAACTCTTCTAGGTTTAACACCCCAGAAGATGGGAGAACTGGGTTTTGGGCTTAGGCCTTCATCTGCTACTGACCAGCTGAATGTTTGCTATAAGTTTTAAGCAACTTCACTTTCTTCATTAGTCAAATTAAAAAATGAATGTTTTGTGTGTGTTACAAACAAAGCTCCAATAAGATATGAAGAAACTCTGGAAGTCAAACAACTGCTGCACAAAATATATGATGACATCACTCTTACTGTTTCTTCTTTGTAAATTCTGATTACCCACTAGTTTCAGTCCATTAAACTTAAAGGTGCTGGCTATTAATAATGGTGTCAATGGCATTGGTAATATGGCTCTGTGCCTTCTATAAATCTTCTTTACTCACTTGGCACAAGAGAATCAGTCTTCCTGGTTGAATGCTTCCAATTTTATCCCTGACGTCCTTCTTTTTTGGCTAAACAAGTCATTCCCAGATTCTTCCATAAAGAGCCAATCTATTCACACTCAAACTTTTCTCTCTAGTCCTGAGGCTCTCTGGTCCCCATCTCCACACGGGCCTCTAACACAAGCTCATATACACATTTATTATTACCGGCAGATTAGCTACCCTCAGAGGTCTCTCTTCAAACTCACTCTATCCAAAGCATTTCACAACACGTGTCTTTCTGTATTTCAAACTCATTTTCCTCCCCAATACACCTTCCTAGCCCTCACTCCTGACCATCCATGAGTAAAAGGTCAAAGTTCTCATAATGGCTTACAAAGTTACAGGATCTGTAACTGTAACTAAAAGACTCCCTGCTCTTACCTCTTTGAATTCATCAAACTCCGTTCCTTTCACTTACCCAGGAAGGTATGCTGACTTCCCAGTGATTCCTCAGGCAGACCAGGCATGCTTTTGCCTTCGCATGTGGTTCATATATGCTGTGCCTTCTCCCTAAAGTGTTCTCTCAGAGAGCGCCACTTCTTAATCTCTCAACCTTCAAGTCTTCACTCAAATATCCATCTTCTCAGCAAGCCCCTCCCTGGCCACTGTATCTAAAATGACAACCATGCTTACTTACCAGGTCAAATAGTCTCTTGCTTTTGTCTTGCTAGCTTTTCTCCTTTGCACGTATTGCTACCTAACTACTTTGACTTTTACATGGATATCTTATCTGTCCTATGTCTCCTCTTCTTCCCAAAAACGTAAGTCCCATTAGGTAACATGAAGACAGGGTTGGACCTGGAAATTAATGTGTACAAAAATGAATACTTGTTGGATATGTGAAAGACAGAGGAAAGGAAGGAAGCTGCAGTGGAAATTTGTTCTTTGATATGGTTTGGAAATCTGCTTTGCATCCATTCTCTAGCTCTGTTGCCAACTCCAGGCTCCAGTTTCTTATTTTTTCAGACTGAATAACTACAGTGTCTCCTAGAGGGTATTTCAGTCCCTATCCTCTCTAACGTCTATAGAAATATTGGGCTAATGTTCCCAAAATTAATGACTCAGCAAAAACTAATTAAAATAACACTAGCTATTCTGGCATTCAATAGCTACTTGAGCTTAGGTAAGTCATTTTCTAACTCAATACATTAATTCTTTAATTTTTATGATAAGCAAAGATTAAACTGGTCAAAGTTTTTCAGCCAGAACTGTAGACAGCACTAGGTTTCCATGATGGTTTTCTTAAGCAGAACAGTTGAATCTCTAGATAGACTCACCCTGAGGGATCACTGAGCAAAACTATACATTTCTGTAGCATACATCTATTAAAGTTTCACTGGATATAAACATTGGTTTAAAAAAAATTGAACAGAGCATTTGCATTTCCAGTCTGAAATTTCTAGGATTCTGTGACTTTATTATATCCCATTCCTCTAGTAATTACAAGCGATCATTACTGTAAAAACCTCCCACCAGGCATTCAAAGCATAAATAATTTGACCTCACTTTACCTACCAATTTGCTTTTATTTCTCAGAGTTCTTCAGTAATAAACCTTTGCACACTCTGGCCTGGTAGTCTTAGAATCTACATATTCTAAGATGCAATTTCACCTCATGCTTCCTGCCTTGAAAGTGATTTTTTTTTAAATTAAAATCCAAGCACAGACATTAATTACACAAAGAAGTCCACTTCCTTTTCTCTGAATTCCTAAGTCTTTAAAAGTTTAACCTCCCTATTTAACTCTTACATCTATTCTATTTTGGAATATTCCATTTCTTGTTATAGTTTCTCCCCCTCCCAAACAGAATGGTTAAACGTCTACCTGTTAATAATTTTCTGTCTCAGTCATTCTGACAAACACTTTATATTCACTACTTCATTTGATCCTCTGAATAGCTCTGACATAATTTGAGCAACCTTAATTTTATAGAAAATGGAGGCTTAGATGTTTAAATAATATGCTCATAGTAAAGCATCTGGAAAGCTTCAGAGTGGTAATTTAAACCAATGTCTATTTGATACAAAAATACATACTATTAGCCATTATACTATATAGCTCCTGCATACTTTAAAGGAAGAAGCAGCCCCTGTCTCTCCCTCTCTCTCTCTCACTAATCAACAACAGAAATTTATTTCTCACAGTTCTCGGCTGAAGTCCCAAGGTCAGGGTACCAGTATGGTTGAGTTCTGGTGAGAACCCTCTTCTGGATTGCAGACTATTGACTTCTCATGGTATCCTCACACAAAGCTGCTCTTTTATCACCACCCACAGTTCAGGTTACAACTAACTTAACTCATTGTTAAGAAAAGATTTCCTGGTGCTAAATAGTCGTGAAGATTTCAGCCAATGATATCATAGAGAAGGCAGAGTTTGGAGTCTGAGTCTAACCAATTCAACTGTCTTCTATAATGAAAATAAACACTCCTCAGAGGAAAATTAGACCTCTACTAAGAAGGAACTTAATATGAAATACATGAGAAAAAATTATTATACATCTAAAGAAATAAGAAAATGTGACCCATGCCAAAGAGAAGAAGCAGATAATAGAAACCAACTCTAGGGATGCCTGGGTGGCTCAGTGGTTTAAGCCTCTGCCTTTGGCTCAGGTCATGATCTCAGGGTCCTGGGATCAAGTCCCGCATCACATCGGGCTCTCTGCTCAGCGGGGAACCTGCTTCCCGCCCTCCCTGCCCCCCGCCCGCCTCTGCCTGCCTCTCTGCCTACTCATGATCTCTCTCTCTCTGTCAAATAAATAAAATCTTAAAAAATAAATAAATAAACCAACTCTAATCTTACCCAGATGTTGGATTTAGTACACCGAACTTAAAATAAATAAATAAATAAATAAATAAATAAATAAATGTATTCACGGACTGAAAAAAAAACATACAGTGTTAAAAACTGAACAGAATTTTATTTTAACAAAGATGGAGTTCTACAGGGTGTCATATCCAAGTATTTAGTAGAGTACTGATCAGAAAATAAGAGTGATGAAAATGCCCAAAGCTGGAGAAAACCAGAAGGGATAAGAGAAAAAGTACCTGTTGCTCACACAAGGAGAGAAGAATGCATGCTTCTACAAGCTGGACTGGACATTCTAATTCATTGGATAATACAAGATAGAGTATGATCTTGCTTTGATAGTACAGAATAATTAGTCCTATACTAAAAATTGCTCTAGCCCCATCAATAATCTTAAAAGCAAGATCCAAAAGGATATAATTATGTATATGTATCTTAACTGTCTAAGAAAAAAGGCTTAGAAATATTTATAGGAATATAAAAATATCCAGAATTCAACAAGATCAAATCAATATTGACTGGCATCCAATCAAAAATTACTGGCATGAATGGAAACAGGAAAATCTAACTCAAAATGAAGAGGAAAATAAATCATTTGATGCTAACACAAACCTCAAACAGATGTTAGAATTAAAAGACAGAACATGTATTTATATGTTTAAAAAACTAACCAGAGGGATGAAGAGTATGTGTGTGTATTTATATGCACACACATGCTCTATATTATAAATTATATATATATATATATATATAACATACACATACAAACACATAACTCCAAATCAAGCTATTAGAGTTAATAATTACAATAAGGTGAAAAATAAACTGGATGGGCCTTTTGACAGATGAGATGTTACAGAAGAAAAAATCAATGAACTTCAAGACATAGAAAAAGAAACCAAAATGAATATAAAGGAAAAAGAAAATAAAAGGGACTCAATGAGTTATGTGGGGAAATAAGTGGCCTAATATATGTGTAATTGAAATCCTTGAATAAGGAGCAGGAAAACAGGGGAAAATATCCCAAATGTATTCAAAACTATAAGGAAACAGATCCAAGAAGCTCAGTGAGCCTCAAGTGCAAGAGACATGGAGGAAAAAAAACATGAAGTCACACCATAATAAAACTTTCCCCAAACAGTAGATAAAGTAAAATAAAAATAAAAAATAAATTAATTAATTAAATAATAAAAGCAACAGAGACAACAAGACATGTTACATGAAGAGGAACAAAGATAAGCAAGTCAGCAGATTTCTTTAGTAAAATAATGCCAGGGGAAAAAACCAAAGTAACAGTGTTAAGGCAATAAAAGAAAAACTAAAAAAGCCTGTCAACTTAGGATTCCACACCTGGCAAAAATAAATCTCAAAAATAAGGGAAAATAAACTTTCAGACTGATAAAAGCTGAAAGGACTCATCACCTGCCTTTTTGCACTACATAAAATGTTAAAGGGAATTCTTCTGGCAGGAGGAAAATAGTAACAAATAAAAATATGAACATACATAAAGGAATGAAGGATACTGGAAAGAACGAAAATTATTTTCTCCTTAATTTATTATTTTTACTTAAAATTTTATTTTTATTTAAGATTTTTTATTTTAACTTATTTTCTTATGATTTAAACCTCTTTAAAGAATTTTGGCTATTTATGCAAAAACACTATATTCTGGGGTTTAAAACGTGAAATAAAACGTATGACAACAATAACAAGAAGGCTAACAGGGAAAGAAATGGAAGTATACTACTGTAAGTTTCTTGTATTATACATGTGGTAGTATAATATCACAATATCACTTGAAGTTAGCCGTTTGTAATAATTTAAAGATGTAAACTGTAAACAAAAGCCACCAGTAAATAACGAAAGATTTATAAGTAATAAGGAAACAATAGAGACAAAATAGACTCCTAAAAATTACTAACTGGAGAAAAAATACATTAAAAAGTATAAAGGGAACAAAGGACAGATGGAACAAATGGAAAACAAATAGCAAGATGAGAGACTTTACCCATATCAATAATCACACTAAGTGTAAATGGTTGTACATCCAAAATTCTATATGCAGTAAAACAACTTCTTTAAAATAAGTAACAAGAAGATATTTTCAAATAAACCAAAACAATGAATCACAGCAAGCTGACCAGCACTATAAGAAATAATGAAGGAAGTTCTCAAGGCTGAAGGAGAAAGAAACCAGATGATATCTCAGATCTAGGGGAAGCATGTTACCTATGATAAATTGATACAAAAATATTTTAAAAATGGATTTTCTTTTTTTCTCTTTAAAATACAAATGATAAATACAAATAAAAGGTTATAACATTATTATAGAATCCATCATGTATATAAATGTAACAAATGACAATAGCAAAAGGAACAGGTCAGTAGTTAAAAAAAACTATGCTGAAGTATTAAAACATTAATTCTAAGTAGTTTTTAAAAATGGAACTATACTGATCTAGTACATTTGTAACTCAAAGTAGATGGATAAATTAAAGATGCTTAGAAGATTCCTAGATAACCACTAAAAAAAATAATGAAAAGAGTAAAAAGACAAAAATCTAAAATCCAAAAAAATCATAAATAAGAAAAATAAAAAGGGAAAGAGACAAATAGAAAAGAAACTGCAAAATGGCAAACCCAAATCCAACCACAGCAGTATTTACCTTAATTGTATATAGGCTTCCAGGGAAGATGGCAGAGTATAAGGATCCTAAACTTGCCTCATCCCAAAGATACAACTAGGTAACACCCACATCAGTGTAAATAACCCAGAAAACAACTTGAAGACTGGCAGAATAGACTCTTTGCAGCTAAAAGTAAAGTAGAAGTCACATCAAAGAGAAGAGGAAGGATGGAGACAGGTTCAGGAACTAAACAGACTCACAGGACTGTCCATGGGAAGGAGGGACATGGAGAGGGTGGAGAGGGGAAAGAAACACACCCTCACACCAGGCACCTCATATTACACTTGGCTTTGAAAACCAGAGGGGTCAAATTTCACAAGTTATTACAATCAGCAGGGCTTGACACATGGAACTTTAAAAATCACCTGTCTTGGCTCTAGGAGAGCAGAGAGGGTAAGAGAAAAGGAGTCCCTGCCCTTAAAGAGATAGCACAACAAAAAGTCCCAATGAGATACAGCACAGAAGCAGCAGTTAGAAAACTGCCTGGGTTTATTTACTTATTGCAGAGCCTATACTGGAGGAACTGAGATGCTTGGGAGACTTCTCTAAGGAAAAAAAAAAAAAAGTGTGGACAGGTGCCATGACCCTCCCCTGCACCCCAGCCTAAATAAATGAACACCTATGGGAACCATGGCAGCACCAACACTCTCCATCTAGCTTGCTAACAGTGTGACTTGCCTCCACACACTTCTGCAGATCTGGCCTCAGCAGAAATTTTCCAGGACAGCTGCAAATGCCCTCCCGCAGTGGACAAGTATGCAACTTGCCAGCACAAGACACCCTGCCCTTACCAGCCTGCCTTTCTGCCTTCCTTCCTTCTCTCTTTCTCGTTCTCCCTTTCTTTCTTTTTTCTTTCCTTCTTTTTCTTTTCTTTTCTCTCTTTCTCTCTAGATTTCATCTGAGAGAGAGAGAGAGTGAGCGGGCATGAGAGAGAGAGGAAAAAACATGATTGAGGGGAGTGGCAGAGGGAACCTGACATGGGACTCAATTCCAGGACCCTGGGATCATGACCTGAGCCAAACTCAGGCGATTAACTGACTGAGCCACCCAGGCACCCCAGGAGTTTTCTAAAGTGACTCTAGGTCCCAAACAACAGCACACATATGCAAACCTGACTAACACCATGTGCCTAGCCCCCACATTCTCTTAGGGACTTGCCCACTTCCATATACCTTTGACTAGAGCACATCTAAAACAGTGCCACAAGCTGACAGTGTGCAAGCAACCCTGACAAGGGTCAACATCCCTGCAAAGTGACTTCTGCCCCAGGGAGATGGCAAAATAACCACATCCACCACTTCAACTGCAACCCCAGAAAAACAATGAGCACACCAAAGAGAGCTTCTAAGGGGAGAAGACAGGAAATGTGGCCTGCAGTTCAATGCTACTGCATCTCTGGCAAACACTTGGTCTGCATCAACTCAAGCTCAAGGCAGTCCCAGACTGGCCCACTAACAACACTGAGACCAAGCACCGCTCATGAAAGGCAAAGAGACACATTGTGGATGGCTGAACTGAAGGCAAATGTGGCTCAGCCAGAACAGGAGGGTGCTTACAACACTCCAAGAGACATCCCTGAAGTGCCAGATTCTGGCAAACAGGGAACATTGCACAGCAGGGGACTATAGGACCTCTTCTTCATAAGGCCATTACCTTCAAGACAAGAGATATAGCTGACTTTTCTAAGGCATAGAGATGGACACAGAGAGTTAGACAAAAAGAGAGAGAGGAGTATGTCCCAAATGAAAGAGCAGGACAAAACCACAGCAAGAAACCTAAAAGAATGGAGATGAATAATATGCCTGATAGAGAATTTAAAGTAGTGGTCATAAAGGTATTTACTGGACCTGAAAAAGAGGGGAAGACCTCAGTGAGACCCTCAACAAAGAGACAGAAAACATAAAAAAGAACCAAAGATGAAGAACTCAACTGAAATTAAAAATATGCTAGATAGAATCAATATGCTCAATCAAAAAAAATATGCTAGATAGATAGACTAGAGGAAGCAGAAGAATGAATCAGCAACCCAGAGGACAGGCTAATGGAAACCAGTCAAGCTAAACAGGAGAAAGAAAAAAATAATAATAAATAAAAATAGACGAAGGGAACTCAGTGATACCATCAAGTATAATACCACTTGGATTCTAAGGATCCCAGAAGGAGAAAAGAGAGAGAGGTGGGCAGAAAATTCATTTGAAGAAATAACAGATGAAAATGTCCCTGATTCTGGGGAAGGAAACAGAAATCCAGATCCAGGAGACACAGAGAGCCCTCAACAAATCAACCAAAGGAGGGCTACACCAAGACACATAGTCATTAAAAGGGCAAAAACTAGTGATAAAGAGAATTTTAAAAGCAGCAAAAGCAAAGAAAAGAGTGGGTGCAAAACTTCAAAATACATGACATAAACCTAAAGATATTAAGGGAAAAATACAGAAATCCAGAGATTTTAACACCCTTATTTCAGTAACTGATAGAATAACCAAACAGAAAAAAATCAGTAGGAATACAGACCTAAACAATACTCACTGACATTACTGAACATTATACCCAATGATTGGAGCATAGATATTTTTGGCAAGTGCACATGAATGTTGACCAAGATATAACACAAACGTTGTTTCATAAAACAATCTCAAAAATTTCAAAAGACTGAAATTCTGCAGTGTCCTCTGATCAATGACATCAAATTAGAAATCAAATAACAGTGAAATATCCATAAAAGTGAAAATATTTAGAAATTACACCACTTCTACTAAAAGCCCATAGATTAAAAAAGACATCACAAGGAAATTATGAAATGTTGTGAGTTGAATTTAAAAAATACAACATGTCAATATTGATGGGTGTCAACTAAACAATGCCTAGGAACAAATATATGGCTGTAATGCTTCTACTAGAAAAAAGAAAAGTTTAAACCCAATGATGTAACTTTCTACTGTAGAAAACCAGTAAAAGCCCAGCAAATCAGTTTTTACACTATATTGGTTCTGCCCACAGGGCTGGAGTATGTGAGGTAGGGTTAGTGACAACATAAGAGTATCTCACAGACTATTAAACTAGAAGGGATATTTCTTAACATAACCTGAGGCAGAAAAGCCAAATGCAAATTTTTGATACTAAGAACTGGAGGAAACACAAAAATATGGTTCTGCACATCCCAACAAGAACTGAAGAGGTAACTGTGAAATAAAGATCTAGAACAGAAAGTAGGTCAGCAGGGGGTGTGAGGAGCAGGCACAGGGAAGAGCCACAGGAATGAGCACTTGAATACTAAGTAGTGCCCACACACTTCGACTTTGGACCATTAGCTGCAAACTGTACTTTAACCTTGTTTAACATGCCCTCCCCTGAAACAAACATACTGTCTCACATAATGGGAAAGTCCAGCGTCTCCAGGATCTATGGCATCTAGATATAAGCAAGCCATACCATCACGATTTAGAACCCCCTCTCCTCTCACTATTCTGCTCTCATCATATTAGCTTCATCTGGAGCCAGAGCCTCTCCATGGAGGGATTCCAGCCGTTCTAGACTAACACTATTATAAATCTATGGAAAGAGATTATTAAAAAGTGCTGTCAAAAAGCTCGGATTTGAGATTCATTGGTCTCTCTTTGGTGCCTTGCTGAGTTCTGAAGTAATTACTGTGGCCATGTCTGCATTATCAGCCCATTCCTGGAGCAAGATGCAAAATCAGCTCTACCTTGAGGTATTCTGAACCGAGAACAGAGTTTAACTGAGTATTTATGTTACAATTGCAGCACACCATGAGACAGATATACTGGCTCATGCAACCATGCTACTCAAGACAATCTTCAAGCTTTCCTCTGGAATGCTTCTCAGGATAAAAGCACACTTTCGATTCTCTATTCTCCTCTAGGTATCAGGTCAAAGTTCTTGATGTCTGCATAATTGTTATCAAGAAGGCCGATAGGGCATTCAATGTCATTCTCTGTATTGTATAAAAGGAGCCTCTCTGAGGACTCAAGGAAGGTGGTGGAGTACATTTCATACCCTTAGAGGTCACATAATGCATGCTGGCAGTTCTCTGGTTATCATTTCATTCCATCATCACCATTCATTGAAACCTTGTTGTGTAACTGGTATGGTATTAACTACTCTAATTTTTTAAGATTTATTTATTTATTTATTTGAGAGAGAGAGAGAGAGAGACAGACAGAGAGAATACAAGCAGGGGGAGAGGGAGAGGGAGAGGGAGAAGTCAACTCCCGGCTGAGCTGGGAGCTGGATGTGGGACTCGATCCCAGGACCTGGAGATCATGACCTGAGCCAAAGGTAGATGCTTAACCATCTGAGCCACACAGGTGCCCTACTACTTTAAATGTTTTAAAATTCTTCTATCAACCTTAAATACAGCAAGCATTTGTGGCTGATCATGAGTCATCCTTTCAACCCCTGTGCCAGTCATTCATCTGTTTCTATTATTTTGGCACCTGCTTTTCCTCTGTTGACTCCTCAGAGCTGTATTTCTCAGACTCTTTTGCTAACTGGCTTTTGGTTAGGTGTGGCTGATTGGAGGCATTGGTTTCTTGGGTGGGATGGAGGGTGGGATGGAAGGAAAGAAGGAGGGAGGGAGGGAGGAAGGTAGGGAGGGCAGGAAGAAGGAAGAAAGGAAGAGAGAAACAGGACATTTCTTCCATATTCTCTACTTTGGCAGTATCTCTGATAACAGATATACCACTTCAGACCAAACAGCAGTAGTAGATGCCAGAGATGCTCATTTTTGGTTACTCCTACCCCCCCCCCAATTTCTCATTAAGCTCTTCTAATAGTTTTGCAAATATTTCTTCTTTTAAATTATCTCCACAAAATCATCTACATCTAGATTGTGACTGATACACCACCCTCCATTTCCTTCCCATGTTAGAGCTTTGATTTGTTTAAAGACTAGTGATTGATTCCTTAATCTCAGAAAAAAAAAAGCAGGCTCATATCCCAGCCCCAGGGGCTGAATCACTCTTGAACTAAGTAAGTGGTCCAAAGAGTGATCCTTGGCTTAGCAGCATTAACATTAGCAGGGAACATCGTGAAAATGAAAATGATCAGGCCCAACCCTGCCATAATGAATCAAATGGTTTGGGGGTAGAGGCCAACAATTTGTATTTTAACAAGTTAGCCAGAACCATCCTAAGGACCACACTTTGAGAACGACAGGTCCACAATAATATTATTCTTCTCCCTTTCCGAGTGACCTGTCTAGATCTGGGCATCTGACCAAGTTCTGGCCAATGAGAAATAAAGTCTGCTGGGGATAAAATAAAAATGGGGTTGCCTTTCATGGTAAAATAACAGAATTTCTGACATACTCATTTTATTTAGCAAGCTGAATGGAAGACTTGATAAGTGGAGGTATAGCCATCTTGGTACCATGGAAGAAAACCCAATAAAATCATGGGCATACCAAACTAGCCTTCTGATAACACTGAACTAACTGCTAAGCCAACCACAGAGCTACATATTGCCAGATTGCTTGTCATGAGATGTAACTAAAAATTTTCTCACTAAGTCACAATTACTTGAGTTTTCTGTTACTTGCAGCCCAAAGCAATTCCAACTAACAGAACACTCTATTTTCCAGATAAGAAAACCAAGCCCCAAAGGGAAAGAATAAAGCAATAGACCTAGTACATATTATGGTAAGATTCAAACTTTATTTTTTTTCCCGGATTCTAAAACTTCGATAGGCTACTCTACCTTTAATTAGGCCTCACTGTCATTCTCACCAAACTACATGCCTGATGTGACCCAGGAACAAAAATAGCTGTTTTACTTTTTGCTCTCCTGCCATTATATCTAATTCTGAGTATCTTTATGGACTTAAGAATCCTTGGTTAAGACAGTGAGGTCACCTTCAACAATTCTGTTTTCCTGCTTTTTAGCAGGAGGAACACAAGTTGGTATTTAATTTATTCTTGTAAGATGTTAAACTTATCCCTTTAAGGACAGGTCCACGCTTTTTACTTTGAGTTTTCCTATAGCCTATGTTATTCATAATGGGGGTATTTATGCAGACATGACAAATAAGATAATTTACCTCCAAATAAAACAGAGAGGCTTCAGCCTCCCAATGAAAAATAAATAAGTTAAATCGGTCCTCTTGAAAGCTTCACTGTATTTCTGTCACCAAATGATTATACCCAGAGAAAATTCTTTTATGTTGTATAATGGCAGACAAGCAATCACCACAATGAAAAAGTTATTTGGGGGGGAAAAAAGGTTTTGTCAAATCAAATTCAGTTTTATAATTTGTGTTTCTGAAAGGGAAAAAAGTATCTTTTTCTCTCTTCTGTGAGTTGGAAAAGAAATTCAGAAGAGAACATTTAGGCCCACTCTGAAATAGATAGAAGGACCTGGGCTTAAGATACTCCAAAAGCCCTTATTCTGCTTTGGCTGGTCATAGCTCCACAGCATCCTGGATACATTTGGTTTGAAAATGTTTATGCAGGACTGATTCTGCTATCAAAGGGTCCAGAGCCAGAGCCGCCCCTACCCCTCCGAGTCAATCTGATTGATAATCTATGACTCGGGAAGCTCAGAGAGAGGACCAAGTAACTACAAGTAGAAACAAAGAAAATGAATTATTTCTCTTTGAATAAATAGTCACTCAACATGAGAAACTGTTAAGGTATCCAGAGAAGACAGACTACTGAGAGAATAGATTACCTGGGATGAGGATCACTCAGAAATGAGTTAGAGGATAGTCGCATTGGCTATGATTGCTATATACCCCTTTCCAGTGCTTATAGAGAAACACCAGCTCTTTTCAATTCTGTGGGTTAGTCATTGTAATACTGGTGATAATGAAGAATTGCTAAATTCCATGTGCTTGGAAATTATCGAATCACAGAGGAACAAAGGAATGGAATTTTGATATGCTACTATACTCAAGGTCATGCACTCCAAAAATTAGAAGATCCAAGCAGGCAATCTAAGTAAACAATGTAGCCCAGGCATTAGTAAACTGGTGAGAGTATATGCCCGGCCCAATGGGACTGGTTATTACTTAGCTCTAGGAAATGTCACCATGTCATTCCATGATGGAATCCCAGCAAAGACTGCTCCTTTATCTTTCATCACTGGTTAAGTCTGGCTGGAAGTTTGGTTTTATTCTTTTTTAAAATACCAGTTGGGCCAACACTGGAGAGAATAAACGCACCATGTTTTCATCAAACTTGATCTATCAGTTTGCAAACTCTGAGTCCAATGACCATCCTTTTACATGTAGGAAAACTGAGTACCAACAAGAGAGAGGTATCTAAGTTCTCTTAGCTCATTAGACAAATCCCTAACAGCATTAATCAGTTCAATGGTTGTCTACAGAGTAGCAATGCCAAACTGCTAGACATATTTTAAGCATGCATGCGGGCATGCACGTGCACACACACACATACATTTATCACTTGACCTGTGTCCAGAGACTTTGTGATATACTGAATATAAGACAATGAACATGTCTTCAACGTCTATTCAGAGTCCAGGCACCATCATTTTATTCTCCATGGCAGCCCTGAAATGCACAATTTACTCTCTCTTCTCCCCACTTCACAGAGAAAAAAAATCCAGGAATGTAGTCATTTACCCAAGGCCACAGGATAGTACATGACAGAGCTAGCTAGGACACAAGCACAAATCTACCAAAGGCCAATACTCTGCTCTCCTACTAAATACAACACTGCCTCTTTTTCCACCTTCTTCTGTGAATTCATAAGTAACCACACATGGCCTCTTCCCGTGAGGGCTTCACAGTGTGTTGGGGGAGACACACATAGAAAAAAAACTTTTCTGAGGGAAACTCAGTGTCAACTACACTGAGAAACTAACTACAGTATTTGTGGGGACACATCCAGAGCCAGGGCCTCAGGAAGCTGCTTACTGAGTTCAGTAGAGCTTCCCTTCCTCTCCTTCCCTAACCTGCAATCAAGCAGGTAGAGGGGCCAACCTACCCCTTGTTATCTTAGAGAATGTTCTGGCTTCAAACTCAGACCATGGAGTGTCCAACAGAGTCTTTCTGATGTGAAATGCTGCCCCTTGTAGCTTGGCAATAATGACCGTAGGGCATGTGCAGCCGAGAACCGTGTCGAATGTGCCATCACACACGGCATCTTGTTTCATCCACACACTACCACAGTGAGGTGGGCACTTTGGGATTCAGAGGGTCCCTTCAAACAGGAAACAGAAAACAGAACCTCACAGAGAGTACTCACAGTGGGATAAGTCTTGCCTCCTAGCCCTAAGTTCTTTGTAGCCTAATATGCAACTACTCAGGCATTTAGGGAGAGAAAGGAAAGAACTGAGTGGCAGGAAGCAAAAGAAAGTTTGCCCCAGAGAGAGAGAATTAGTTAACATGCTGCAAGGGAGCGGGCCTCCTAAAGGTGATATTTCTATAGGCTCCCTCCGCATCAGCTAAGCTTTCGCTACAATTGGGTCTTTTCTCTTCCAGCAATCTTCACTAAATTACTGCCATTGGCCCCATTCTCTTCTTTGTCCTGTGTCTAGGACTGAGATTTTCAGAAGGAAACAGAAACATGGCAGCCACCAAAGTCCCCAGAGGGGTTTATATTGAGGGCCACGTGAAAGTCAGTCCTGGAACAGTGACACAAATGTCCAGAAAAGAATTATTATTAAATGATTTCAGTTTCCATTAACATTGTCCAGGAAGAGTCAAATCATCCTCCAGAGCATTTTACCATTTTTGGTGGCTTTAGCTTCAGTCCTATCAACCTTCAAGCTATAGGAAATCTTTCTTCAAGAAGGACTCTCTGACCCACTGCAGTCATCACCATCACTACTACCACCTTCATTACTTAACTCCTTCCTTCTCAGTAATGATATTGGCAA
Organism: Mellivora capensis; assembly: GCA_004024625.1. Taxonomy (NCBI): domain Eukaryota; kingdom Metazoa; phylum Chordata; class Mammalia; order Carnivora; family Mustelidae; genus Mellivora; species Mellivora capensis. Next base: position 52,991 of record PISX010010614.1, read on the forward strand.
AGGAAGAAATAAATTGAAAACCAGTCCTCAACAAAATGAACACTGCTTCCTAATTCCTAAGGCAGGGCTCTCCTGTCACAAACAAAACTGCCTGACTCCCTGTGCCAGATCTACCCCTGTGGCCTTACAAGAGAGGACCCGAATAGTCAGCCCTGGGACAAGAAACAGCCCCCACACATTGTACGGTTTTGCCTGGCACCCAGAGACTTATATTTTACAACTGAACCCCACTGCCAATATCAAGAGCCTGCAGTTTCCACATAAAATTTTGGATTCCTGGCATCTTCAAAAAAAAAAAAAAATTAATCTGTCAAACCTGGATCCACATGCCACATGGCAACAACTGGCAAAAGATGAGCACTGGCTGCCACCTTTAAATGGTTCATGGACTCTCTGTTGCAGACCAGTCCATTCCTGGCTCACCTGACTCAACTTTGACAGGTGTAGACATCTAAATTTGTGACACCTGCCAGAAGAGGCTGCCCTTATGCTGGCAAGGGCAACTAAATCTCTAAATTTTGGCTGATGCACCTCTGACATTAGGAATATTTTTAGCATGAAATCCCCATATAAGCATTTTTCATTACCAAACAAATACAAAGGTTAAAAATTAAAAATCATAAGGAAAAACATTTTAATTAACAATTTAAATTTGCAATGTTAATTACATTGTTACTAATTTAAAAAATGGTTGTTGTAATGTATTATTTTTAATATTTGCAAAATGATGGAATATGTTTAGTTGATTCTGAAAATCTTTCTTTTAATCTTTTTTTAAGACGATTTCGTTTATTTATTTGTTCTTTAGAGAGAGAGAGTGCGAGTGGAGGGAGATGCAGAGGGAGAAGGAGAGAATCTCAAGCAGGCTCTGTGCTGAGCATGGAGCTAGATGCAGGGCTCGATCTCCTAACCCTGAGATCATGACCTGAGCCAAAACCAAGAGTTAGACACTTAACCAGCTGATCCACTCCAAGTGCCCCTTTCTCTGAATCTTGTTTCACTTTATGTATTCATTAAATGATGGTGCCAGGTCAATTTCTTGGAATTAAATAATTCACAATTAAAAATTAGTAAAGTTTTATTTTACATAATAAAAACGACTAGAAATAGAAATTCTAGTATTTCAGTCCCAATGGGTTCATGTGACCAGTCCTGAGGTACATGTCTGGTGCTGCAGGGCAGAGGGGAAATGCCCATCACATTTCTTTCATACAGAATTATAAATTAATTCAAATTAATAAATGTGAATAGTTTGCATAGTAAGGCTTCTCTTCCCCTTACTCAATATTATTTCACAGGCATTAATTTTTCCTGTGGTGTTGACTACAATTCATTGAGTAAAATGGTTTGGGAGGAAAGAGAATCACAAGTCAGAACCCAATTGAACAGCAGGGATTGACTGGTTGGCATTGGCAAGAGCCTCTGCTGTGGCAGCATCAGTGAGCTGCCTGGGGTCCCGGACCTCAGCTGCCTGTGGAATTAATGCTCGAGAATAAGTTTAGTATCCTATCACCTCGAATGCTTACTTTGTTTGCCAAATAGGGGTCATTAACCCCACTTTCTTACTCCAAAATGCCCAAGTAGGTTTTTGATGTATAACCCATCAATCACCTCTTGGACATCAGCCACATACCAGCAACCTGCCTGGGTGTTCAAGGCAATGGATCTGGGGAGGTGGAATGCAAATGTGCTTTTTGGTTTATATCTGTGGCAGAGATTTTTTTTTTTCATGACACGTAAGCTTATATTTTGAGATGATTTGGGATTGAATTCATAGAAATGTTCTTTCCTCGCTGTATGGTTTTGGATTCATCCTCACCTTCTTCATCTTTAAAACAGACATAGTAATTCTTACCTTATAGACTTCTTGTGACTATTAAATGAGACTTGTACTACTATTTGAAGTCAGTGAATAAAAATGTTGGTTTCTTTTAACCCTTTGCTACCAGGGCACAAAGATGAATACGACTTATTCCTGCTTTGCAGAAGTTCACATTCTTTGAAGGTTACCAGCACATATATAATTAAAATATTAGACGGTATTATAAATCAAATGTAATAAGTACCAAACCAGAGTTCCAAGGTCATCCTACCAGTAAAATCTTGGGACGACATACTTTCTGATAACATGTTTTCAAATATAATGTGATTTCTGAGTGGTATTTGGTGCTCATTCTCTGACTAGCCTTTTTTTCCCTTTCTTTCTTTTTGAAGATTTTATTTATTTATTGAGAAAGAGTGCACAAACTGGGGGAGAGGCAGAACAAGAGGGAGAGAATCTCAAGCAGACCCTGCACTGAACACAAGCCTGATGGGGGGGCCTCAATCTAGCAACCCTGAGATCATGACCTGAGCTGAAATCAACAGTTGGAGGCAAAACCAACTGAGCCATCCCTGACTAGCCTTTATTTTCAAAGAGAGGTAGAATAAAGTACTTATCTTTTCAGGAGAAGGGGCAGAAAAGAGAACTCAAGGTCAGCAGTAAATAAAATCTGGCCCTGCTTTGGGAATGAGGATGGGTCCCATGTACCCAATATTCTCTTAGCTCTATCTTCTGCGATCATCAGCTATCATCAATGAGCACCAACTCACTAGGACATTTCTGGAACAGCTGCCATGTTCCAGCCAAGACAAGGAATTAGAAGAGTCAATGTGACCTTGAGGCCTGGGGACAATCACCACCAGATGGCACCAAACAGCAGCCAGGTCCACATGAATTTAAATCCTGGAGCAGACTCCTTGGGCAGGCTCGTATTTTAAGCCCACTTTCTCCAATGCATGGGTTTTACTGTATTTAGATTTTAATAGAAGCTTTGAAATGTATTACAATTCCCTGTAAGACCTGGACCCTCCTTACCCTTTTTCTCATCCCACTCCACTCTCCCCTTAGCCCACTGCACTGTGGACACCCTAGTCTTCTTCAGTCCAACATCTACCGTGGACATTCTGTACTAGAGGTCTCCTCTTCCTAGAACATTGTTAATAAACACAACCAGCTCCTTCTGTTATTTAGGTCTCAGCTCAAATGCCACCAACTCAAAGAATCCTTCCTTGACCACCATTTATAAAGCAGCTTTCTCTCTTCAGTCTCTCCCTCTTCCATGACCATGCTTTCTTTTCTTCATAGCATTAGTCAGTATCTGATGACCTGGTATATACAGTTGTGTATGGTCTTTCTATACTAGAATATAAGCTCACAAAAGCAGGGACTCTTCTGCCTTGTTTATCACCATGCCCCCACAGCCTTCTACATGATTGTCAGTAAGGATGTAAGGATGTAAGGATGGCGCAAGCTCAGTGGAAGGCTGCTTTGGGTCACTGCCTGGCTCCTGCTGGGGCATGCGGAGTAAGCCCAGTAGTAATTCCAGAGGGAAAATTTAAATAAGAAAGTTGTAGGAACTAGAGTGTTGGAGGATCTAAGCAAGAGACTATTCCAAATTATTCCAGTACACACATTTGCTTGAGTATACTGGGGATAACATTTTAAGATTTTATTTATGTGACAGATCACAAGCTGGGGGAGGGGCAAGCAGAGGGAGGGGGAAAATCAGGCTCCTGCCTGAGCATAGAGTCCCATGTGGGGCTCGATCACAGGACCCTGGGATCATGACCTAAGCCAAAGGCAGCCAGTTAACTGACGGAGCCACCCAGGCACCAGGGGATAACATCTTAGTAATGATAGTGATAACAGCAACAACAACTAGCTCTTATTATGTGCTTACTCTGCCAAATACTTCACAAGTATTAGCTTGCTTAACCCTCTGAACAACCTGATGATATAAGTACTATTATTATCCCCATTTTACAGATGAGAAGTTATAGGACCTGCTCAAGACTACCCACCTAAGAAACGAAGGTAATGGTGCTCGCTTCGGCAGCACATATACTAAAATTGGAACAATACAAAGAAGATTAGCATGGCCCCTGTGCAAGGATGACACACAAATTTGTGAAGCGTTCCATATTTTTTTGTGCTATGGTGAGTGCTGTGAAGTGTGTAAACCTGGCAGTTCACAGACCTGTACCCCTCGGGCTAATAATACATTATATATGAATAAAAATTAAAAATTAAAAAAAATTGAAGGAAATGAGATATAAACCATGAGAGTATGTTTCCATTCTCTTAACTACTGTTTCAATCAAATCATGTAAATAGCAAACACACACAAAAAATTACTGTTAAAGAGAATAGCTAAGGAGGTCTTAGCTAGGAGAGATGGGTACAGCTGACAAGTCGAGAAGATGCAGGGCAGGTCGCCTACTAGAAAGGGAGATCACATGCAGGGTGGTTAAAGGAACAATAAGTATTCAAGCAAGACGGGTTGAGGTGAATAAAGAACTCTTGAGGGTTCAAAATATATACATTAAAAAAGTGCTCACACGTAGGTTGTATCTCTTTGTGCTCCACAAATTCATACCACACTTTTAAACCTGTTCTGCCAGGCTGCCCTATGGCATTTTGGCAGATTTAGGCAGGAACAGACGAACTGCAATTTGTCTCCTGCAACTGTATTAAGGTTTAGCTCTCAACAGCTATTTGTATGTTAGCTGAACCAGAGAATTGTGAGAAGGGCAAGACTGACACCAAGAAAAAAGATTAGATTGAGCTTTTGCTACATGCTTCTACATAATTCAAGTAAAGGGCAGAAATGGGAATTTTCCCAGATGTGCTTAAGAAAATGCTTTGCAAATTCCATAGAGAATATCTAACTGCAGTTGGATTCTGTGCTTCGCTCCAGCATGGTTATTTATGGTGTTTATTGAATACAGCCACTATTCTCTGCCTCTCTGCACATTTATAAATACAGTTTCTAAAAAGCATCCATTATGGCTTATGATCTATAATTGGAAACAAGATGCTACCAGTCGTGCATTCACTGACATTACAGAATCATGTAAAGTCATCCTGGCCCACTCCTAGAGGGCTGGAGAGGTCTTGTCATTCAATACAAATGCCTGAGATATTAATTAGGCCTTGGTCCCTGGACTTTTCTTTTCTTTTTCTTTTTTTAAGATTTTATTTAGTCATTTGACAGACAGAGATCACAAATAGGCAGAGAGGCAGACAGAGAGAGGAAGGGAAGCAGGTTCCCTGCTGAGCAGAGATCCCAGGACCCTGGGATCATGACCTGAGCTGAAGGCAAAGGCTTTAACCCACTGAGCCACCCACGTGCCCCTGCACACATATTTTTATAACTTCCTCTTATCACTTAACATCGTTTTGACATTTACTGATGTTGAGAGGAGTAAGCCCAATTTATTCAATTTCTGTACTATTATTTTATCCTTTCTTTGATGGAAATTTTGTTCCCAGATTTTTATAATCATAATCAATGAAGTTATGGACATTCCTGTTTTGGGTTCTTGTGTACATGTCCAAGGGTTCCTCAAATATATTCCTATAAGCGGAATTGTTGGGTCAGGGAGTATGTGCACAGTCACTTTACCAAAGCGAAGCACTGACCAAAGTGCTCAAAATTTATATGAATATATGTTCCAGCAAAAGTGTGGAATTTTTCCAGTTGCTTCATTTCTTTGGCAACACTTGGCATTGTCATAAGTCTTGTTACAACAGTGGGTGTGTAATTGTATTTCAGTGTGGTTTTATTTCGATTTCCCTGATTAATAGTGAAACTGATTGTCTTTCCATAGGTTTATGGATTTTTGTTTCTGTAAGTTATGTTTATAAGTTTTGCCGATTTTGTTTTCTTTTTATATAGACTGGAACAAGTTATTTATATAATCTATATATTATCTTGTTGGTTTATATGTTTCACAAGTATCTTCTCTCCATTTATGTACTTTATAATTTCATTTTTTTAAAGATTTATTTATTTAAGAGAGTGCACAGTGGGGAGTGGGAGAGACAATCCAAAGCAGACTCCCCACTGAGTGTGGAACCCAAAACAGGGCTCGATTTCACCCATCTGAGGATCATGACCTGAGCTGAAATCAAGAGTCAGACACACAACCAACCAGCTGAGCCACCCAGGTACCCCATTCTCACTTTTGTGAGAGGATGGTTTCTTTGATGAACACAAAGTAATTTACGCTAATGTAAAATTATTTTCAATCTTTTCCCTTTGTTGTGTTTTTAAAAGGGGTTGTTTCTATTGATTCACTATTAAATATGACACTTGCTATAGATTTTTAGATTCTGTATCTCAGTTGCTAGGTTTTTATCAACATAGTGAATGAATTTTATTGAAAGCTTTTTCTCTTTGGGGTGATTCTGCATATTTCTTTCCTTGTATCATGTAATGTAATTAATTATATTAATATATTAAGTACATTATCCTTGAATATTAGTATATTAAGTACATTATCCTTGAATTTCTAGGATAAAGGAAACCTGTTTATGAGATTTAAAAAAAAAAAAAAACCACAACATTTCAGGGCACCTGGGTAGCTCACTGGGTTAAAGCATCTGCCTTCGGCTCAGGTCATGATCCCAAGGTCCTGGGATCGAGCCCTATATCGGGCTCTCTGCTCAGCGGGGAGCCTGCTGCTTCCTCTCTCTCTCTCTCTCTCTCTCTCTGCCTGCCTCTTTGCCTGCTTGTGATCTCGGTCTGTCAAATAAATAAATAAAAGAAAATCTTTTAAAAAAATAAAAAATAAAAAATAAAAAAAAATTTCAGCTTGTTTTATTTACATTTGTTCTGAAGAGAATTTTAAAATATAAGTGATACGAAACTATGATTTTCCTGTATTAAATTGAGGCTACCTAGTTTGTAACAACATTATGCTATCCACAGTAAGTCATATCGGGAAGTACTTCCCCTTTGTTATTCTCTGGAGTATCTTGTAAAGATCAGCAGCTTATGTTTCCTGGGTATTTAACAGGACTTGCTAGTATTTACCTGTACTTGGGTTTTTAGTATCTATGTGTATGGCTAGGTGAACATAGATTTTTAGTGATTTGAAAATTTTAGTTGTTATATATCTACTCATTTAAAAAATGTCTTGAGTCATTTGGCAAATTATATTTTTCCATTAACATGTGTATATCATGAAAGTTTTCAAATTATAATATAAAACTGTTATTTTTTTAAATTTATTTATTTGTCAGAGAGAGAGGGAGAGTGAGCGAGCGAGCACAGGCAGAGTGGCAGGCAGAGGCAGAGGGAGAAGCAGGCTCCCTGCCGATCAAGGAGCCCGATGTGGGACTCGATCCCAGGATGCTGGGATCATGACCTGAGCCGAAGGCAGCCACTTAACCAACTGAGCCACCCAGGTGTCCCATAAAACTGTTATTTTTAAAGAACTATTTGTGGTACCTGTATTTAAGTTCCAGTTTTTACTTCTAATCATGATTATTTTTTTTCCACTTTTTTTTTTTAAGATTTTATTTACTTATTTGAGAGTGAGATAGAGAGAATGGGAGAGAGAGAGAGCAGGAGAGGAGAGAGATCAGCAGGAGAAGTAAACTCCCTGCTGAGAAGGGAGCCCGATGTGGGACTCGATCCCAGGACTCCAGGATCATGACCTGAGGCCAAGGCAGTCACTCAACCAACTGAGTCACCTAGGCGCCTAATCATGATTATTTTTATACCTTGTCTCTTACTTAATTAGTGCCACTAGTATTTGATTTATAAAAAAAATCTTTTAAAAAAAATAACTTTAGTATTGATGATTTAGATATTTTCATTTTATTTATTTTTGGTATCATCTTTATTATTTTTCTCCTTTGATTCACTCTGCTTTGTTCTGTGGTTATTTTTGTTAATTTCATAAGCTGTCTGCTTTCGTTGTTAATTTTAGCCTTCTACACTCACAAAAGATCTGAGGTACCTCAAAAACCCCATCATCTGTATTCAACAAACTTAATTACCTATTATAATTCCTGAAATATTTGTTAGGACATAAAACTCTATTTTTCTGAAGCCCTTGTACATGTCATCTGTTGTTTATTATTTTTCTGACTCCCATTCATATTAGCTAGAAATTTTGAATGGCAGATTGTGCTCAATGGTGTTATATCTGAGAACCTGGTGGGACCAGAGGTGGTGGTGAATTCCTCCAGAAAGAATGAGCTTTTGTTTCCACCAGATACCCCGGGAAGATAAATCTCTAAAAAACAAAACAAAACAAAACAAAAACCCTTTAACCTAATGTTTAAACTTTGGTTTCTCCTAGATCAAGTGTAACATGAATCCAAACTTGTTTTTTTTTTTTCTTTTTTCCTCCGGAATGTGTTTTTTATATGAAGGGAAGATAGTCAATGAAGAAGAAAAAAATTTTAGAAAACTGAAGCTGCGTTTTGTTCAGGATGTCCCAGACACTTAACCTGATGGAAAGAACTCAGCAGTCCTGAGTCAATTCTGACTTCGCTTCTTCTAAAATGTGACCTTGAACTAGTGTATGCCTGATTATTTGTGCTTTAAAGTATGGAGAACATATTACATTGACAGAGTAAAGATTAAACATATACAGTATGAATCCACCTAAATGCCTGAAAATAATGCATGTTCAATATATGATGGGATAGCCCTGCCTCCTCCTCCTTCCATTTCTTTCTTGGGTAGGACAGAAGGACAGTGCAGCCACTGAATGGACCTCTCATCTACTATCTTTCTGGCCATGATCCTAAAAATCATGGCATTTATTCAACAAATATTTATTAACTATCTCCTCCATACTAAGCATTGACAAACAGGGTCACATAGTAGGAAACACTAGAGTGAATCTAATACCTTTCTCTAGGGTTAGAATTTAATGGACTTGGGTCAGTAAGCATTTTGAGATAATAATGGTCACTATTCTGTACGCTTTGAATATATTATCTTTCTTCATTTCTCCATCAATTGCAGGAAGTATTTGCCTGATTCTTTCAGATGGTGACATGAAAGTCCCAAATCATACAGGGAGAACCCCTCAAAGCTTGGTTAAAGCACAGGCCATTTTACTTCAGATCCTGCTTCAAAAGTCTTAAAAGGTAGCTTCTACTAAGAATACAAAGTCATTGTATGGTGTTATTCTCTCAAGTGCGTTAGGACCCTTTAGGCCTGAAAATCACAAACACATCATCCCAACTATGCTTGAGCACCATGACTCAGGGCAAAGGTGGACCTGTGAATTGTTAGGTCAATCAGGGGTGATATCATGCCAAACACCAGGCTGAACTGTGCAACTGCAGTTCTAGATTGCCATTATCAGGCTGCTTTAAGTTTTCTAAGAATGTCAAAATAAATTCATACAATTAGAAAATGACAGTCAAATTGACACTTTTTTTTTTTCTTTTTCAAGTTTTGATTTAAATCCAAATAGTTAAATGGTGCTGGGAAAATTGGACAGCTATATGTAGAAGAATGAAACTCGACCATTCTCTTACACCGTACACAAAGATAAACTCGAAATGGATAAGGGACCTCAATGTGAGACAGGAATCCATCAGAATCCTA
>PISX010010615.1:0-69520 GCA_004024625.1 Mellivora capensis
TTTTTTTTTTTTTTTTAAAGATTTTATTTATTTATTTGAGAGAGAGGCAGTGAGAGAGCATGAGCGAGGAGAAAGTCAGAGGGAGAAGCAGACTCCCCGTGGAGCTGGGAGCCCGATGCGGGACTCGATCCCTGGTCTCCGGGATCATGACCTGAGCCGAAGGCAGTCGTCCAACCAACTGAGCCACCCAGGCGTCCCTGGTTTAGGATTTCTATGGAGAATATTTGACGTGACTAGTAAGGGTTTTAAAGTTCAATGAAGAGGGGCACCTGGGTGGCTCAGTGGGTTAGGCCTCTGCTTTCGGCTCAGGTCATGATCTCAGGGTCCTGGGATCGAGCCCCACGTCAGGCTCTCTGCTCAGTGCGGAGCCTGCTTCCTCCTCTCTCTCTGCCTGCCTCTCTGCCTACTTGTGATCTCTGTCTGTCAAATAAATAAATAAAATCTTTGAAAAAAATAAAGTTCAATGAAGAAACTACCTAGGCCATTAATAGCTTAAAAACAACAAATAAGAGTAAAATATAATTTCCAAGCCGTTGAGTCTGGGTATTATCTGTTTGGTAACAATAGTAAAGATAACAAGTAACATTTATGTAATGCTTTAGACTTTACAGAATGTCTGGTGGTTTACCATTAGGTGGATTTTAGGGATGAACTCTCTGCTGAAGCCCAAGCTAGTAACTGCAGATCTCATCAATCAGATAATTAGTGGATGTTCATGGTGGGGTGGGGCATAGTCTCCCCACCTCCCCCATGTTGCTTTTGCTTCTGCTAGGTTTCTCCATTTTGTCTGCCCTGCCACTACCTGCCTCCAGCATTTCTGGGGGCTTCTGCTGCCTCTGAGACCAAAGGGATGAGGGAGTCTGCCAACAATGAAGAAAGAGCTGTCTGTGAGGATAACCGCGTTTATCAGACTGAACACTGAACTGCTAGCTCAGATTCTTATACTAATGCATTCATTCTGGCTCACCCTCAGCCCGTTTGATGGGTGTTTGCTAGGACACACCCTTTCGATGCCACCAGATTCTGTACTTTTCCATTACCTCGCTGAGGTCCACTGTTGGCAAATGCTGAACTTGGTGAAGTTAGGAATCTAGAATCAGGAAATCCGTTCCTGGAGGAGCCAAGGGAAGTTTTAAGACCTGTGAGCCGTGACTGACCTTGGGGGACCTGGTAATGAGATAATGATGATAGGTTTTGCTCTGAGGGTTCTTCCAGCACCATTCCCAAGATCACTGCTCATGTGTGTTGCCTGCAGAGTGGGAGAGACCCAAGCTTTCTAGCCATTGTCTTGTCTGCTCAGAGAGCTCTGAGTAGAACTGCTCCTCCCCTTGAGGTTCAGCCAAATGGAACCTTCTTTGTGACCTCTGAATGCCTATTTCTGAGAAAAGAGGAAAATGCTGGATTATGGGGAGCTCATCGGGCCTGTACAGAAGACAGGATTTCTGACTATTTTCAGAGGGCAGATTTTTGTCCCTCTTCTGTATGTTAATAAAAATACTATCCAGTAGTGGTAAGTCAGAGTCTTCTTTACGTTTCTTATTTAATTCCTTTAAGTTATCCCACTAGGATGTTTATTTTATTGTGTGTTGTCATTTTGGTGTGCTGTGTTTCCTTGGCTGTTCTGAGTTTTATATATATGTTATTTGGATGGGTGCTCTAGTATTTTCATACATATATTTGCTAACTAGAGGATAGGCTTTCCCTTTTGGAACTGCTCTTATTGAAAGAATGTTTCTTTATGTGTGGTTCATGGTTAAGCTTTACCCATTTTTGGCTCTATTTGATTGTTTTCTTTTTAAACATATACCCATGTATATGTTATTAAATAAACTTTTAACTCCCTGTTCCCCAAGGGAAGCCACGCACAAAAAAGGAATGCAGAAGAAGAGGAAATTCCAGCGCATCTGTGTTCTTGGTTACTTTGGTTACTTGGTTACTCAGACTATGGTTAAAATCTTTCCACAGAAATAAACTCTTGCTTGTGAGGATGGGTAGAGGAACCCATCAGGTGTTTTAAGTTTATTTTCTTGGTTTCCCTCTGGTCATTCTTCCAATCTCTGTCATTTTCCCCAGGGTACCAAGGACCAATGTGGACCTCTCTTCCAGCTAGTTATCTGGGCCTTTGTGTTCGTTGCCTGACTCCTGAAGCATGACATTGAACCTGGAGGATTTGGGAGTTTTGAGGGTCAGAGAAAAAAGTTCTGATCTAGGCTAAAGTTTGAAATCACAAGTGCCCAGAACTCTTTTCTTTTCAAGTACTGAATGAATCAATGTCACTGTTCTCTTCAAACTTCTACCAGCTTCTCTTTTTGATAGTGTCATAAAACTGCTGCATCTAATACCAATGGAGATGACAACTTAGAGGACTAGTAGGGAGTATTTCACATCCCTTAGCATTTGAGCTTCCTCAACTAGCCAGGTTTGCTCAATTTCTTATTGACCCTGTAGAGACTGCCTGTAGAGCAGTGCTTATTTGCTTGGGAGACTTTATCTTCTTGGTATAGGGATAGATAATCCATAGCACAAGAAAGAATGGGTGAAGAGAGCATTGAACTTGATGCCGTCACTGCTGCCGCCCTTCTTCTCCTCCTCCTCCCCTCTTTTTCCTTCTCTCTCCTCCTTCCTCCTACCCCTTCTGTTCTATTTGAGCTGTTATTGTTCCCTCTACCTGCTGCTCTGGCAGTAATTACAGGGGGATTCTGCCGTGGTGGCTCCTGCTGCTACTGGCACTCCTAGTACTAGTAGCAGCAGGATCTAGTACTAGCATTTCTTTTGCCATTGCTAGTCACTATTCACATGGCCAGTTCTATGCTAGATGCTGTAGGAATTAAATAAAATTCATTGTCAAAGACTTCAAGATGTTTATCATTTACATAAGACTACCCTGAGAGATAATGGCTGGCCAGCAAACACAATAATTACCATTTATTTAGCACCAATATGTGCCAGATGCTTTACATAATTAGCTCATTTAGTTATCTGACCATCTTAAGAGACAGGGCTTACTATTAACCCTTTCCTGTAGATTTGGAAACTGTGTTCAGGGAAGGCAAGTCGTGTTCCTGTGATCACACAGCTACTGAGTGACAGAGCTGGGTTTTAAATTTTGGTCGCTGGGCTCTAAAACTTATGCCATTTTCACTAGGTTGGCCCGTAAGTCTTGAAATGTTGAAAGCACATTCTCCTCTGTTAGTTTGGCAGATTTTTTAGTGTCCAGAAACAGCAGGGCCTGTGTTGTGAGAAAACTGAAACATAGAGTCGATGAACGACCCTCAGAGCTAGTTACCAGGACTGAGATTCAGGACTTCCTAATTCTCACGGGTTGTTCTGCTTCCCTATGGAGCAACAGTGTTTTACTGATTCTGTATTTATGAACCAACTCTGCAAATTACCACAGTCCCACAGACTGAAAATTAGGCCAGGGGGACAAGAGTTCTAGCCATTACGAAAATTGTGTCCTTCCTTGTATACTTGCCATGCCATGATCTTTGTGCAGCTGTATTCATTTTGATCAGCAGCATTGCCTTTATAGCACCTTTGCCCCTGAGCAGCATTGGCATCGTAGCATGGAAATAAATGTCAGGTCTGGTGGCTGAATAGTTTGGAGATAAATGTATTGCTTTGCTCAATGAGAATTTATTGAGAATTTAGTCTCTGCCTACCAGTGTCAGATTGTACCAAGTTTTCTTGGGCAAGATGCTTGCAGTTGGCGGCCTCTAAAGTGCAAGGAATTGTTAGAGGCTCTTTTTTTTTTTTTAAGTTTTTTTTTATTTTACTTATTTGACAGAGGGAGAGAGATCACAAATAGGCAGAGCAGCAGGCAGAGAGAGGGGGAAGCAGGCTCCCTGTTGAGCAGAGAGCCTGATGCGGAACTAGATCCCAGGACCCTGAGATCATGCCCTGAGCCGAAGGCAGAGGCTTAACCCACTGAGCCACCCAAGTGCCCCTGTTAGAGGCTCTTTAAGGCACAGTTTCTTCTCCGTGATCGGTATGTGGCTCACATACTAGGGATTCCTGGAGGGAGCACTGCCTCTTTTTTCCATCGCTGGCTGAATTCTGGGTTGCTCCTGGGGAACCGAAATGGTGAAGGTAGGATGCCTGGAAAGATATGTTAATGAGGGAGGGTCTGTGTTCCAGATGTAAATATAAACATTTTGAGGATTATATCTTATGCCTTGGAGGTTAAGGATATAGGCTCTATAGGGAGTCTACCTACTTGGTTTTAAGCCCTAGCTCTGCCACTTACCAGCAGCAAGACTTGGGCAACTCTGGATACCTCTGTTCCTTATCTGTAACATGAAATTTAATACTTGTCTCCCAGGATTCCCCTTTTTTTTTTTTAATATTTTATTTACTTGTCAGAGAGAGTGAGCACAGGCAGACAGAGTGGCAGGCAGAGGCAGAGGGAGAAGCAGACTCCCTGCTGAGCAAGGAGCCCGATGTGGGACTCGATCCCAGGACACTGGGATCATGACCTGAGCCGAAGACAGCCGCTTAACCAACTGAGCCACCCAGGCGTCCCTCCTTTTTTTTTTTTTTTTTTTTCTCTTCTAGGATTCTTTAAAGAATAAATGACATAATATATATTCTAGCAGTGCCTGTCATATAATTACCTATTATAAGTATAATTATTATTATAGTTTTTTCCTCATTTCTCGAAAAGTAGCTCACATTTGACTTAAATATTTGAATGCCTTACTCTATATACCTTTTCTGTATATGCCTCCTTCGTAATTTAGGCTGAGTGTGTATTTTTATTTTTATTTATTTTTATTTTTTAAAGATTTATTAGTTTGAGAGAGAGCACATGCATACAAATGGGGGGAAGGGTAGAGGGAGAGAACCATCAAGCAGACTCGCCACTGATCACAGAGCCCAATGAGGGCTCGATGTGGAGCTCGATGCAAGTTTTAATCTCATAACCCATGAGACCATGACCCATGAGAGGTCACCTGAGCCAAAACCAAGAGTGGGACGCTTAACTGACTGAGCCACCCAGGTGCACTGTAGGCTGAGTGTTTTTTTTTAAAATTTATTTATTATTTATTTTTTTATTTTTTAAGATTTTATTTATTTATTTGACAGAGACCACAAGTAGGCAGATAGGCAGGCAGAGAGAGAGAGGGGAGGAAGCAGGCTCCCTGCTGAGCAGAGAGCCCGATGCCTGCTCGATCCCAGAACCCTGGATCATGACCTGAGCTGAAGGAGAGGCTTTAACCCACTGAGCCATCCAGGTGCCCCGAGAGTGTATTTTTAAAAGGTAGCTTTTAGATACAATGAAAAATGGGAGAAATATAACAATTTATAGAATAATGGAAGAGCACATTTCCAAGAAGCCCAGGTAAGAAGGAAATATTTGGAAACTCTGTTAGAAGACTAGCATTTAGAGTATGCCTTTTCCAAGTTTAAATTCTGAGTGGCTCCACATCCCTCTTACTTCCCAGATGGAGACTTCTTTAAGGCACATTCAAGATCCTTTCCTTCTGCTTCTCTGTCCAGCCTTAGCTTGCACACTCCCTCATACCTTTTGTAAATCAAGTGAACAAGGAGAGTGTATGATCATTACAACTATGTCATTCTTAGTAGAAAAACTCAGAATTTCCTCTTTTAGCCGTTAGCAAGTTTGTAGTGATTTTTGATGTACAATCATTATACACTTATACTTCATATAGTGCAACGAATTTACTCTCCATTATTCACATGTGAATTATTTAGTTCAGCGATTCTCAATTCTGACTGATCACTAGACTAATTTGGGAGGCTTTGAAAAATACATGTAATAGTTCAGATATTATAGTGGTTTATTTCTTTTCATTTAATAGTCCACTGTGGATATTTCTGGTTGAAGAGCAATTCTCTTCCACTGATGATGCAGGGTTGTCCATCCTGAGGGCTAATGGATTCCATCTCTGATTGTCTCCTGGGTATCATCCAGTTTGGTAGACCTTTCTTCCCTTCCCCATCAGAGTTTACCTTTTCCAGGAAGTGACAACATAGATGGACTTTGAAGGCATTATGCTAAGTGAAATAAGTCAGACAAATAATTGTAGATCTCACATATATGTGTAATCTTAAAAAATAAACCAAACTCACAGAGAACAGGTTGGTGATTGCTAGAGGTGGGGGGGGGTAAGAGGTGGGAAAGCGTTGAAGGGGGTCAAAATGAAACTTGGCATAAATGCTTTGCTCAAGGACATATACTTCGGTGAGTACAGAACCTACAGAGGGATTTAGGTTCCAAAGCCTACATTCTTATACAATTTTTAAAAAAGATTTTATTTATTTATTTGACAGAGAGACACAGTGAGAGGGAATAGAAGCAGGGGAAGCCTGAGAAGGAGAAGCAGGCTTCCCGCAGAGCAGGGAGCCCAATTGGGGCTCCATCCCAGGACACTGGGATCATGACCTGAGCCGAAGGCAGATGTTTAACGACTGAGCCACCTAGGTGCCCCTCTTATACAACTTTATACCTTTTCTCTTGCTCTTTTCCTTCTCTTTGCTTCTGCCCTTCTACTTTCCCTTGCTCTTTTTCTTTTCCATGTTTTCATTCTTCCCTCCCTTTTCCCTGCTTTTTTTCTCTTCCTCTTTTTATCTCTTATTCCCCTTCCTCCCTCTTTTCTTCTCTTTTCTCTTCTTTTGCCTTCTCCCTTCCCCTTTACTCATTCCTCCTTTCCCTCTTTCTTAAGACACTTAAAATGTGGCATTTTACTTCTTAGACTCACATAATGTTACTAGGTAAGCAGAGCAGTTATTCTTCGTTTTACAGATGAGGAATCCGAGAGATGTTAAATGACTTGGCCAGTTTCCCATGGTTAGTTCATGTTTGGGCTTCAACCTAATTATCTTCCCACTAGTCTGGTTAGTGCCTATCTCACAGCATGCACCGCCTCAGCAGGTATCAGTGGTTGCTGATGGCAGATGGTGGTACCTCTCCTCCAAAACATTCATTAGCTTCCAACTGAGTGGAGTGCATCCTGAGGTCATTTAGGAGCCAGACCATGGGGCAGGTGGGACTTGGAGTCTCCTCAAATTCCTCCATCTGAGTAACATTTACTCATAAAGCTGTTTCCTGCAGCAGAGGACCCAAACGGATTTCAGAAGCCACCAACACATGCAAGCCCTACTTAGCAATCAGAAGTAGCACCTCAGAGTGGAGCTTCTTTTGGGGGTGGGTTGGTGTTGGTATTTACCTTATTCAAAATCACCACTTGAAGTCCCACGTGGATAAATGATGCCGATTCGTTTTTCCTTGGGGCATCATCTTTTTTTTCAGTGTAGCTCATCTGGTACAGCATATTAGTGACATTCTGTGGCAAATGACTCACAATTCAAAACCTTAACCACTCATTACTGTAGTGCTGACTGAACACAGCGGTTACTGTGTACAGTTATGCCACACTTCTCGGGTGTTTAAAACATTGAGCCAAGAGCCAACACACCAAGTGAAACAGGCCCAGAAGAATTTTCACTTTATAATTGTTAGGAGAAAGGTTTATTTCTTGGTCAGATCCCACACACGATCTGGATGTCTTTTTATTGTTGTCATTGCTATTTTCTTTTCTCCCTCTACATTTACTGAAGTATAACTGACAAATAACATTGTAAGATATTGAAAGTGTACAATGTGATGATTTGATATATGTGTATGATATATATATATATTTGATATATATGTATAACTTGACCATAGTCAAGTTAATTAATACACCTATCACCTCACATAAATTACTTTTTTGTGTGTGTGAGAATGCTTAATATCTACACTCTTAGCAGATCTCAAGTATACAATACCAAAAATATTTATTCTTTGACTGAGATCTCCCTCCAAGTCCTGGGCAACCACCATTCTACTCTCTGTTTCTAGAAGTTTGGCTTTTTTTTTTTTTTTTTTTTTTTTAAGATTCCACATGTAAGGGATACCATACAGTATTTTTCTTTGACTTTTTCTACTTAACATAACCTTCCAGGTTCATCCATGTCGTCATAAATGGCAGGATTTCTTTCTTTTTTATGGCTGAATAGTAATATGATGATGATGGTAATAAAATACACATACACGTGTATGTGTGTGTATATATATAATGTCTCTATATATCTATATATATATCTCTCCCACATTTATTTATCCTTTCATCTGCTAATGGACACTTAGGTTGTTTCCGTATCTTGGCTATTGTGAATGTTGCTGTAATGAACATGAGAGTACAGCTATCTTTGAGAGACTGATTTAATTTCCTTTGGATATATACCCAGAAGTGGGATTCTTGTGGTAAATCTATTTTAATTTTTTGAGGAATCTCCATACTGCTTTCCATAATGGTGGTACCAGTTTACATTCCCACCAATAGTGTATAAGAGTATAAGGGTTCCTTTTTCTCCACATCCTTACCAACATTTGTTATCTCTCATTTTTTTGACAATAAACATTGTAACAGGTATGAGGTAATATCTCTTTATGTTTTTTTTTTGTTTGTTTATTTCAAAGACTTGTTAATTCATTTGAGAAAGAGAATGCTGTGGGTGGTGGGGCAGAGGGAGAGGGAGAGGGAATCTCAAGCAGACTCTGTACTGAACTTGGAGCCTGATGCAGGATTCGATCCCAAGACCCTGAGATCACTTGAGCCAAAACCAAGAGTCAGATGCTTAACTGACTGCACCACCCAGGTACCCCTCATTGTGGTTTTGATTTACATTTCCCTGATTAATGATATTGAACATATTTTTATATTTTGGTATTTGCTATACATATATATCTTCTTTGGAAACATGTCTTTTCAGGTCCTTTGCCCATTTAAAAATCTGATTATTATTATTATAATTTTTTTGCTATTGAGTTATAAGAGTTCCTTATGTATTTGGGTTATTAACCCTTTATTGGATATATAGTTTACAAAACATTTTCTCCTTTATTAATTGTTTCCTTTGCTGTGCAGAAACTTTTTAGCTTGATGTAGTCCTACTTGTTTATTTTTGCTTTTGTTGCCCATGCTTTTGTGTCATATAAAAAAAAATCATTGACAAGGCCAATATCAAGAGATTTTCCCCCTATATTGCCTTCTAAGATTTTTATGGTTTTAGGTGATATCCTTAAGTCTTTAATCCCTTTTGAGTTATATTTTGTAAATGGTATAAGATAAGGGCCCAGTTTCATTCTTTTGCAAGTGGATATCCAGTTTTCCCAACACCATTTATTGAAGAGGCTATTTTCCCCCATTTTGTGTTCTTGGTGACCTTGTTGAAAATTAGTTAACTGATTAGTTGGGTTTATTTCTCTATTCTGTTCCATTGATCTTTGCATCTATTTTTATGACGATACCATACTGTTCTGATTACTATATTAAGGTAGTTTGAAATCAGGAAGTGTTGTGCCTCTTTTTGCTTTGCTCATCTTGCTCAAGATTGCTTTAGCTATTTGTAGTATTTTGTGGTTCCATGCAAATTTTAGTATTGTTTTTTCTATTTCTGTAAATGCGTTGAAGTTTTGATAAGGGTTGAATTGCATCTGAAGATTACTTTGGGTAGTATGGAGATTTTAACAACACGAATTATTGTAATCTATGAACATAGGCTGTCTTTCTGTTTATTAGTGTCTTTTCTAATTTCTTTCATCAGTGTTTTATAGTCTTCAATGGATAAGTCTCTTACCTCACTGGATAAATTTATTCCTAAGTATTTTATTCTTTCAGATACTATTATAAATGGGATTGTTTTCTACTTTCCTTTTTGGGTACTTTGTTGTTAGTATTTAGAATCATAGCTGATTTTTGAAGAGCTGGGTGTCTTAATCTGTTTGGGCTACCAAACAGAAATACTGTAGACTGGGTTACTTATTAACAACAGACAGTGATTTCTCACTGTTGTGGAGTCTGGGAAGTCTACAGTCAAGGGACTGGTAGATTCCGTGTGTGGTGAGAATCCATTTCCTGTTCATAAATAGTACCTATTTGTTTTGCCATCACATGGTGAAAAAGGGGCAAGGGAGCTTTTTTGGGTCTCTTTTATAAGGGCACCAATCCCATTCAGAAGGGATCCACCTTTAAGATCTAATTATTTTGGAAAGGCTCTCCCTCCTAATACTATCACCTTAGGGGTTTGGATTTCAACATATAAATTTTGGGGGTATACAGATTCAGTCCAGAACACTGAGTAAGCACTGTGTAAACATAGAGCTAGGTAAAGCAATGCTTTTTTTAAAATTTTTTTTTATTTTTTATAAACATATAATGTATTTTTATCCCCAGGGGTACATGTCTGTGAATCGCCAGGTTTACATACTTCACAGCACTAACCATAGCACATACCCTCCCCAGTGTCCATTACCCTACCCCCTCTCCTGACCCCCTTCTCCCCCAGCAACCCTCAGTTTGTTTTGTGAGATTAAGAGTCACTTATGGTTTGTCTCCCTCCCGGTCCCATCTTGTTTCTTTTCTTTAAAGAAATGCTTTTATTGATTTTTTTTTTTTTTTGTATCTCAGTAGGTGTACTATATATACTATATGTTCTTTATGTGACATGTATACTTTAGAATATTTTAGATTTACTTTTATGTTTGTGTCTGTGTAATCCTTTTTGAAAGAATTCTATAAAGCAATATTTTGTATTACGGTGAAAGTTTTTGTATTAAGTATATATATATTTAAAAAATTTTTTAATTTTTTAATTTTTTTATAGACATATAATGTATTTTTATCCCCAGGGGTACAGGTCTGTGAATCGCCAGGTTTACACACTTCACAGCACTAACCATAGCACATACCCTCCCCAATGTCCATTACTCCACCCCCCTCTCCTTCCCCCCTTCCCCTCAGCAACCCTCAGTTTGTTTTGTGAGATTAAGAGTCACTTATGCTTTGTCTCCCTCCCAATCCCATCTTGTTTCATTTATTCTTTTCCTATCCCCCAAATCCCCCATGTTGCATCTACACTTCCTCATATCAGGGAGATCACATGATAGTTGTCTTTCTCTGATTGACTTATTTCACTAAGCATGATACCCTCTAGTTCCATCCTCGTCATTGCAAATGGCAAGATTTCATTTCTTTTGATGGCTGCATAGTATTCCATTGTGTATATATACCACATCTTCTTTATCCATTCATCTGTTGATGGACATCTAGGTTCTTTCCATAGTTTGGCTATTGTAGACATTGCTGCTATAAACATTTGGGTGCATGTGCCCCTTTGGATCATGTAGTAAGTATATTGATAGAATGTTGACTCCAGCAATAAGTTGGTAAATTTAAAAATAGGATGTTGTTGCCTAGAGTAAAGGGAAATATTGGTATTATGTGCAAAAACTCATTCTCACCTATTTTCCTGAGTCTATATGTATATGTATGTATATGTGTGTGTGTTTATATGCACATGTATTTATAGGAAAAGGAATAACTAATTCTTTTTTTTTTAAGATTTTATTTATTTTTTTTGGCACAGAGAGAGACCACAAGTAGTCAGAGAGGCAGGCAGAGAGAGATGGGGGGAAGCAGGTTCCCTGCTGAGCAGAGAGCCCGATGTGGGACTCGATCCCAGGACCCTAAGATCATGACCTGAGCCGAAGGCAGAGGCTTAAACCACTGAGCCACCCAGGCGCCCAGAAATAACTATTTCTAAATAAAATTATCTTGGAAAACCACATCTTTGTAGAATGTATTATGTTTATGCTGGGAGAATATTTATAAATGAGGGTTAGTTATTTTATTAATCATTTTCTCGGGTAGGGGGAGGAGTCTAGTTTAAAAGGTTGTGCAGGCCAAAAAATGTTATGTTAGTTATGAGTTAGTTGTACATAACTTGAAACAGATATCATGACCACTATCCTCTTTATGTCTGATGACACATAGTTGGTGTTTGCTTGCTGACTGGCTTTATCATTTTTGGTCAGGGCTTCTCAGTAGCAAACAACTTTTTGTTAATTTTAGGCCTCAAGGAAGGGAAAAAGATTGGCACATATAAGCCTTAGTAAAATTATTTATAATGTTTCAAACTCTGGAGTGATGAAGAGAAAGCTGCTAGGCTGGGGCACTTGGCTGGCTTAGTGGGTTAAGCCTCTGCCTTCAGCCCAGGTCATGGTCTCAGGGTCCTGGGATCAAGCCCCATATCGGGCTCTCTGCTCAGCTGGAAGTCTGCCTCTTTATCTCTCTCTCTGCCTGCTTCTCTGCCTACTTGTGATCTCTCTCAAATAAATAAATAAAATCTTCAAAAAAAAAAAAGTCTGTTTAAAAAAAAAAAAAAAGAAAGCTGCTAGGCTTTGCCTGGAATGTAAACAATGTTACTTTTTAAGAAAAAAAATTAAGAATCAAGAAGGACTTAATAAGTAATTACTTATGCCTACTTGTGTGCTGTAGGTTCTGGGGAAATCAAAAGTGGTATAATATTTAGTACCCCAAAGACTGCTTGAGTGGACAAGATTAAAACCTATGAAAAAATTAAATTCTAAAACAAGAAATCCCCAGAAATACAAGGCAGAGTTTAAATAGTTTGTAAATCCCTGCTTCTTATGTTAGTCCTGAATGTTTTCCTTTCCCTACAAAAAGCTGCACAACTGCGCTTCTGCCCGCACGTTAAAACCGTTTTTGTTTCAGGTCAAAGGTTTGTGTTTGGAGTGAAATCTAAGTGAAACAGCACACCATACTAACTCTATAAAGTCAGGCAAGATAAAATCTTAAATTCAGAAGGATGGCAGGGAAATCTCTGAACTGGTTGGGGCCACTTTCTTTTGACAAAATCACCGCTAAGTCTGCTTCAGGCTCCAGATCTAGGTGTTCATTTGGGATCTAATCTATCTTCCCTGGGTTTTAAATTTATATTTATTTTTTTATTTTTTTAAGACTTGTTATTTATTTACTTTGAGAGGGGAGGGGCAGAGGGAGAGAGACTCTACAGCAGACTCCAAGCTGAGCATGGAGCTCGACACAGGGCTGGATCCCACGACTGCGAAATCATGACCTGGGCCAAAATGAAGAGTTGGCCACCCAACCAACTGAGCCACCCTGGCACCCCCTTTCCCTGGACTTTTTGGCCTTCACTGATGGGAGTTTTCCCTGGCAAAGGACAGAGGAATGGGGCTCACGTTGATTGGGGTGTGAGATCACTGTCATAAATCTGAGAATGTACAGAAGAAAAGATAATGCTTTGCCTTTTCCTTGTGTTGAGATCTTGCCAGTTCAGGCCCTGATCCTAACACTTTTAGGGGTCTCATTGCTAAGGTTCAACACTTAAGAACCCAACCTTTTCTTCCCCTTCTAAGGATGCTGCATGCTAATGGTGCCAACTTGCACCTTCCACAGTGTCTCTAATGGCTTTGCAGATTAGTTAGGTCTGTTATTGTGACTGAAATCCCAAAACTTACTGGTTGAAGCAGAAAAATGGACCTTTTGGCTCCTACAATCTACAGAGCCAGAGTAAGGCTGATTTCTGGCTCAAGCAGTATCACCAGTACAGCTCAACTCAGCTCTGCTCTTTCTCTTGGCTTTATTCTTAGACAGGTTCTTCATTCATGAATGAAAAATGGGCAGAAAGCTTCAAATTTGACATCCTTTCATTTTCAGACCAGAAGCCAACAGTGATTTTCGTTAAAATGTCTCAGTGCATCTCATTGGCTTCAGTGGGGTCCCATACTCATCTCTAGCTAATGTCTGTAGGTCAGGCCAATGTAACAATCTGGTTGGCTCAAGACTGAGTCACATGCTTCATTCCTTTAACTGGAGTCCCACCTAACATGTGTAACCTAGTATGTGGAAGAGGTGATGCCTGGAAATAATAAATCCAGACTTCAGTTAACAACAACAAAAATAACTGAACTTCTATAATCATTATTATGTCTGCAAGCTCTATTCTGATCATCAGTGATTAATAATCTTTAGATAAGAATGTTTTGCTTTGCCTGGTTATCTAAAGAAGTGAAAGGGATGCTGAGCCCTTAACAGTAAGAGCCACAAATGTCCACTGTACTTCGATGTCCAAATATTTTTGGCTTCCAGATAATCTCAGGAAGTATATAAAATTACTGATTGAAGCAGTATCCACAGGCAGCATGGGTGTATGGTCACATAAGCGTGTGGATGGAGTGTTTGAATGTTTGTATATTTTGTGAACAAAGGTCAACTTTATAGCTAGAATTGGGCATTTTTGGTAGGGGATTAGCTAAATAAATACTTTATCTTTGTGAGATAATTTGATCTTTGGTTAACTCTGTAGCTCTGTTCTTCTGGAAACCTGAAAATGATAAAATGTCAATGATATTTCTAGGCAACATTACTTAGGGTAAAAATGGCCCTTGGTTAGTAAAAAATTACTACCTGAAAGTAGGAGAATTTCCCTGGTTAGTCTGGCCCTGACCGTGCTCTCTAAGAGGAACTGTTTGTCCATTTTTCCTATGACCCTAGATCTAGGGGATCTCTAAGAAGTCCCTTCCCCACCATCCATTGTATTCTTCAGCTACCTTTGAAGTGAGTGATGAGGGGTAAGCCCTTGTTGGTCTGGATTGAGATAGCTATAAATCCCTAGAAGAAGCCATCATTTGGGGCTCTTCTGAGTGTAGTGGCCCGTATAACTGGGCATAACTTTTGGGGGAACCCTGGAAATTACGTCTGCGAAATTGTTACAAAGATACAGGCTCCTGGAGGAATAATGGTTTTAAGGCTGGTTATTCTTGAACTTGCTTATGTTTTACTCATTGTTCTTGAGCTGTTACCTCAGGGCCAGATATAATAGTTTCTGGATACTGTGTGGACTACTGCATGGTTTACCACAAGATCCTATGGAAGAGTAATCCTGATGCTGCCTTGCCGGCAAACTCTTTGAGCTGACCAGTTGGCTATGATAGTCTTGTGTGTCTGAATGTTCACTGGGGCTTAAGAAGAACCATTGGTGGTATTGCAGACACATATGTAAAATGCACCTGAAACAAGTCTCAGATTCCTGATATCATGATATGGCAGAGACTGGATAACTGTGTATTACACCTGTTTCCTTTTCTTCCTGGGCACAAAGCTAGATTCCATTTCCCAGCCTCTCTTGTAGCATGTGTGGTCATTTGAGTTTTAACCAATGGAATGTGGATGGAAGTGAAGAAGAGTACTTCCAGATCTGGCCCATAAAAATCTTCCCTGTGCCTCTCTATCTGCCCAGTGAATGCCCAGGACTCTAAGCCTCTAGAAGAAGGTGAAAAACTTTAAGATAGAATCCCTGAATCACCATGTAGAATGTCATCTTCAATTGAGAGCATCCATTTAGACTTCAAATGAATAAGAAACACACCATTATTATATTTAGCCAGGGTGATTCAGAGGCTTACCTGTGAAATCAGCTAGTACTTCCCTAACTAACAGTTGCTAACTAACACCTAACAGTCTTCAGATCCAGAAATTTTAACATGATACATTAAGGAAAGCAGGCTTGCCACATTTCCAGGAATAGCTTTAGGTTTTTTTGTTTTTTGTTTTGTTTTTAATTTTTTTTTTAGCTTTAGAGTTTTTTAAACACCTAAAATACAAGCATAAGATGTATGTTTACATCATGAGCTGATGATTTGGAAATAAGATTCATTGACTCCTGAATGGTAAGACTTTGGGACAGAACTCCTTGTTGTAAGTAGGGGAAAATGGCCAGGAGGAAACATTTGTATGAAAATTGCTCTGTCTATAATAACACCATCAATTTCTGCCTTGCCAGTTCATAATGGCAGAGAAAGACTGCAAATTGACTGTAATACTGGAGAAGAGAGAAGTTTAACTTTTTCCTCTTCTATAGCCTCCAAACTAAATCAGGGGTTCAGGGGGCTTCTAGCCCCTTGTTGTTTATAGTCCTGTTTCCTACACTATGGATGGACAGCCAGTGGAACTTTAGTCCATGAAAAAAGGATAGTATGGCCAAATAAGTTAGGGAAATAATACATAGAATATTCTCCCATGAGAGGCTCTCAATGCATATCAGCATATTAAAGGTCCTGAGAAGCTCTGTAATAAGGAAACATGTTTTTAACATTGTAAGTTTATAATCAATAACAAGATATAATGTTATAATTTTAATATAGTTTATTAAATTATTTATTTCTATTTTATTAAATTGTTACAGTTTAAAAAAAATTATTTTAAGTAGGCTCCATGCCCAACATGGGGCTTGAACTCATGACCCCAAGATCAAGAGTCACATGCTTTACTGACTAAGCCAGCCAGGCACCCCTAAATTGTCATATTTTTATTTATAAATAGATAGCTCATGTGTTGTAAACTACCGCCAAATCTCTTTAATATAGTAAAGGTTTATTTCTCACTCACTGCTGTTCCATGTGGGTCAGTGGACGGTTGGGAGAGCATGGCTCTACCCCATTGTCATTCAGGGGCCCAAGCTCCATGCACAGTGTGGGGCTTCAGAATTCTTCACTAGTTACTTTGCAACCAGGTAGCAGGGAGGGAAGTATGGGGAAGGCACACATGCTCTTAACTACCTTTGGAGGTGTTTCTTTTCACTTCTACTCACATTCCATTGATAAGAACTAATCCCAAGGTCTACCTATAGGTAAGGGTACTGGGATATTGGTGAGCAATCCCAGTAGCTGTCACAAGTTCTGCTGAACTTATTCTGCTGAACCCCAAATATTTATTTTCTCCCTTTTGCCCTACAATAAATGTATATTCACATCCCAAGGAAGCTACCTAAAGCTCCATGTAGTCACTATGTCAGCTGAAAATCCAGGATTTTTCACTGATGCAGAGTTGTCTCTGTCAAAGGCAAAATGGGAGACACATGGTGGTCCCTAACCCACAGCAGTTCTGAAATACTTCTGGTCATTCAGGTCTGAAGCTCCTGCCTCAGTTCAGTGATCTGGCCTTGATTCTGCTCTCCAGGAGAAACTCATTTGTTCTTTGTTGCCCATAGCCCTGACTCTGTCCTCTGAGTGTATCCCTTGTCCATTACCTTTTCAGACCTCATCTGAAGTCAGTGGTGAGGAGTCAGCCCGCCTTGGTAGCTGTGTAGACTTTGCAAACCATGTCTCAGTCATTTTAGTCTGGAGTCCAGAATCTGGCTGGATGTGTAGTTGAGAGCTCAGAGCCTCCACTGTTTGGGGTGAGTGGGCTATTAATGACAATAGTAACAAGGTTTGACGTTTCTCCGGTGCTTCTGGTTTCCAGATGCTTTTATATACATTATTGCATGCAGTCCTCAAAGCAACCCCATGACGTGGGGCTGTGTAACAGTGGGAAAAAAAAACAAAACCAAAAAACAACCACTGGGAAGTCTAAAGTGAACTATTAGAGGTCCATCCACAAGGCAAGAAAGAAAACTTACTTTATGATTTACTTCTGCTTTATGGGTCCCCCCCCACCTTTTTAAAAATCTGATCTGGGCTGTTTTGTGGGCTAATGATTCAGCCTGTTTGTGTTATTAAAAGTCTAGCCTCAGATTTGATGAGCCATCCATCTCTTCCCAGCAAACAAATGATTTGCTTTTGGTAAAGGAGACTGACAAGATCCTTCTCATTCTGAGAAACTATTCAAGTCTGAAATACCTGATTCTACCCTGCTCCCTCCTCTTTACAGAATCATGGGATTTCAGCTCTGGAAGGCCAGTAATACTGTTCTAGATCCATGACTCCTTCCATCTTCCTTAGAGGCTGAGGCGGTTCTTCAGAGGTACCTTCCTGGGTCATTTCAGAGCCAATGAGGCAGTGGGGAGGGGGTTTGAGAAAGGTTCATCAGTTTTGGCTCTGGGCTTTTTATCACCCCTCAATCAGGGCAACCTAGCTTTGGACTGTATCATTAGAATAAAGTGTTCAACTACTAACAAAACTTGTAAACCATGGTCATTAGTTAAATACATTATATCTCCAGATGAGAAACTTGAGGTCCAGAGAGGTTCATTGACTAGCCTGAATGCACACAGATGCTCCCTGGAGGAACTGGGGGGGATTAACACTGTGTTTTCTGAATCCCAGGGAAGCCTTCTGCTCTGGAGTGGTTGTCTCTTACTTCTCTTGGTGTAGCATGTGGTCTAAAATAAAGAGTGGGAGTCAGTGACTGAGAGCATGGGTAACTTGGACAGGCAGCTTCAACCTCTTGCTCTTGGTCTCTCAAGTTCTCATTAGGTGAAATAGGAACGGGGCTGGGCTTTCCAGGGCAGGACTGCCCAGTGAACAGCTGGTGGTGCACCCTGCTAGGATCTTGGCACCTCTCAGGCAATTTCATCAGCCCCTATTTACCAAGGCACTGTCTGAATTCCTTTTGCCATTCTGTCTCCTCATCCTGCATGCAGTTAGCTAACAGTGCCATTTAAAATCTCAAGTTGGAAAGGACAACAATATTGTCCTGTTCAATTTTGGGCTTTTAGAATGCTGTTTTTCCCAGAATCTGAAGATAGAGTGATGGCGCTCATCTTGATTCTGTCTCAATCTATGGTCTAAAAGTATTAAATATGCAAGAAATGGCTGCTCTGTCCTTCTCTCCTCCCCTGCCCTCTGTTCTGACCACATAATATTTACTTCTGCACAGGACTAGGAAAGAGCGATTGCTTTAAATTCAAATTTTCTTTTATTCATTGACAAAATACCTCACTGTGTCTTGTTTAAATGTGGCTTTTCACACAGTTGCAGCTTTTGTGGGGGGAGGGGCGTGAGTAATTTCCTTCTGTGTCTTACTGCCCCAGGAGAGGAAAACAGAGCCCCAATGTTTGGAATGTCAGTGACTTGAGAAGTTCTAGCAGGTTGGTTACTTGTTCTAACCACAAGGTTCGGTTCCCTTAAAGTCTTGAATTTTGGCTGTGAGTAGGAGAGGTTCTCTGCAGGCCAGGGGATGGGCCCCTGGAAATGGAAAGTGGTGTGGTGTGCCCCCTAGATCCTCCTTACACATGCCCATCCATGCTCAGGTGAGAGCTGGGGCTTTGCTGCATTAGAAAGGTCCTGTGGATTGGTGTTCATCAGGGGAAATGATCAGGGCAGACTTTATTGGTGGG
Organism: Mellivora capensis; assembly: GCA_004024625.1. NCBI lineage: Eukaryota > Metazoa > Chordata > Mammalia > Carnivora > Mustelidae > Mellivora > Mellivora capensis. The sequence goes on from PISX010010615.1 coordinate 18,949, forward strand.
AGTTTGCCCATGTTTTAAGAATTAATGCTTATTTACTTTAGAGTTAGAGTCACTTTCTTTGCTGTTTTTATTCCATTTTTAATTCCTTTTCTGCCCCCTGCTTTGTACTTCCGGTTTTTGACAAGTAAACAATAATTCTTTTTAATAACTTTTAAAAAGGTATCATAATGCTGTCCAGAGAGGAAGAAGTGATCAATTGATGAACAGAGAAACACTGAGCATTTGTTTTTATTTGCTCAGTACTAAATCTCTATCTCCCCCACAACCTCCTAAACATGTAACAACGAAGTAGGAGGTAATTTTTATTTTTCCCAGTGTGCCTTCAGGGAAATCCCTTTTAAATGTATGGATTTTAGTCCAATGAGGGATCCTCTTCCTTTGGTCTGCATTTTGCATATCGTCTGTTTCTTACAGGGCTTCCGTATTGTCTCAGGCTCCACTGGAAATGCAGCAAGGATTCCTAGCACATCCCAGTTGCCATAGCAACAGCAGTCTTTCCCATAATGAGCTGCATCATCTGAACTGATGTCACAGCATCATGCAGCAGGTCAAACAAGGCATCTCCTAGTATTGCATCCTACAGATGTGCTGTAAACATCAAAAGGAGATGGTGGGAGCAGGAGATGGTGAGTGTTGAACGTCCGGGCCTTAATTGCAAGGCTGTTTTGTTGGTTAGTCGGTGTCTGCTAAGGCGGAGATGGGGGGATGTTGTCTGCTTAAAATGGACTGGGGAAAGAAGGCTGTTTTACCTAAATCTGTTTTTCAGGCTGCTGGGTTAAGACAAAGGCCTTTAAGAGTCATAGAGGAATCATAATATGTAGAATTATTCTTGTTCCATCTCTGCCTGTTATTTTTGGTGTTCTCATAGAATTTTTCATAAACATAAGATAATTTTCTATTGCAAAATCCCAAATAGACTCTAAAATGAGTAGTTCACAGTATTTTGGCATTGTAAAGATACAGATTTCTTTTTTTATGGGATAGAGCTAATTGGTCCCCTATTTGCTCTTGTGATTTTTGAAATATTTAGTGATTTACAGTATGAGATTTAGTATTTACCTCGGTTGGGTTTCATTTTCCTCATGACAAGGAATGAATGCTGAATAAGCATTTGACATAACCCTGATATGAAAGGGGATCACTTGCGTGTTTAACACAGAATTTATTAAAAGCACGAAGACCCAAACCAAATGAGCCTTTTGATTTATGTGGTAGTCCTTCAACCCCTGTCCTTCATAGCTAGTTGAAACCCTAATATTTTCCCATCTCTAGCTAGTCTCTAAAACAGCTGGAGTTGTTCGCAGGTGGACTTGTAACAAGTCTGCTCTCTGCGGCAGTTGCAGTGAAGGGTAACGCCGAGGAGAGCCTCTGGAAGTGCCCGAGGTGCTGCTCTTAACTTTAGCCGGAATCTGGTAAGACAAATAAATAGCAGGGTTCTCAGTGACAGTGGCAAATACAGATCTCTGGGCTTAGTCATAACCTCAACTCAATCCTGAAAGTCCAGATAAACATGTATCATGTTCATTTCAACTCTTAGCTATTTCTTAGGCATCTTTGTTTTGTGTGTGTGTGTGTATGTGTGTGTGTGTGTGTGTGTATTTTTTTATCCCCCCCCCCCCCTCTAAAAACTGTGGCCTGACAGTGTCAGATAAGGAGCAGTGTGTTGCCTTTTGTTTTGGGAAATGAAATGGATTTTCCTGGTGCAGCTGATTGCTACTAAGAGAGAGAAAGGAGGAGGCACATGTCAGTTCAGTTGATCAATATGTCCACTTGGAATCAGGGAGTGGTCTTTTGGCTCAGTGCTGCTGAGTTGATAGTTTTTATTTGAGAAGTCTTATAGGAAAGAATGGCAACCCCTGAATTTCTCTTCTTTTAGGCTGTTTATTGAGCCTAAAAGAGATGTATCCTAGAGGCAGGAAAAGCAATACCTCTAGCTAGCTTGGAGTGATTCTTCCCCCCCCCCCCCAATTATATTGGTCCCATTAGGCACTAGCTGCAATGAGAGACCTTAGATTTTAATTAGTTTGTTTATACACATCACATACGTACTACTGTCGGTCCTTTACGCTTATGTGGCTGACATGCAGCTATTTGGGATGGGAGAGGTCAGCTCAGCCTGTTTTATTGCAAGCACTTAGGAGCATGAATTGTTCATTGCCTGCTTTTTTGTTGTATAATGTGAACAGAAAGCTTTGCTGGGACTGCTGGGTGTGAACGCAGCCAAGTCAGAAGCTCTAAGGTGACAGGGAGGAGTCCTAGATGGAGATGGGGGAAGGGAAAGTGTATCTGGTTGTTGGATTATGAGTCTGGAGAAAATCAGTCAGTGCCCATTAGAATTCTTTTAAAGTATTACTTCCAAGGAAAAACAACGAAGAAAGACTTGTTTGGTAACATGAATTGTTAGGAGTAAAAATAACCAAAGGCAGCATTTTAATGAGTTTTCTATTTGCTTAATTTTTGTTTCTTTTGTGTAACACCGTGTTCAGCTGCTTCATCATGGGTGATTTGTACAATTACTGGAAGTCCCGGAAGCCAGATTCCTTAAGGGCAGTTTTAGAAAAAGTGGAGTCATGCTTTGAGGGTGGGGAAGGCGCTGGTAGGTGTGGGCTGATGCAGTTGTCTGGTGGAATATCCTCTCTGTTCAGAGGAACCTGTGACACCCCCCCACCCCTGCAAGTATTCAAAATGCAGTTACAGTTCTCCAACTTTATGCTTTTGTGCTCTTTTTGCTCCAGGAGAACAAAGCCCTAGTAATGAGAGCTGTCATCCTGATGCTCAGTTTCTTTGCAGAGGGCCACAGCCCATGCAGCTCTCTGATGAGCTGTGTATCTTAATTACTGGCTAGGGCTATTTCACTTGCCTTGGTTTTAATATATCCCCAAGGGGTTGGATGGGGCGTGTGTGTGTATGGGGGGAAGGGAGAGATTGCTCTATAGCTGCATTTAGTGGTGTTTCACTGAAACTTTCTAGAATTTAGAGAATATTATTTCACAGTGATGAGTGAAAGATATCAAGACCATGTTTACAATGTGGCCAAGTCTCCACCATGGAAGCCTCACAAGAAGTTAACCTCCTCCATGCTTTTGGTTATGGCTCCCCCGCCCCCCCCCCCCCCCCCCCCCCCCCCCCCCCCCGCCCCCGAATTACAAAGTTGCAAAGAAGTTAGTTATTTGTGGGAGTGACGAAAATAGTAATCAAAATAACAGTCACATCTGTTACTTATTCAGTTCTTACTATGTCTCGGGCACTGGACCTAACATTGTTTATATCTCCATTAGCCCTTATAATGACACTGTGAGATACAGAATAATAATTTCACTTTATAAGATTAGGTGATATTCCTGTTTCGCAGAAACCAAGTTTAGCCAAGTTAACAAATTTGGCTAAGGCCATGTGGTTAATAAGTGATTGGGTCAGAATTCCAAACAGATGATGCCCACATGCTTAGTCACAGATGTCTTAGTTTTATGACATCTTAACTGTGTATACCACACAAATGAGTCACCTTTACTCTATCACACTCATCCCACCCTTCTCATTCTAATTGGAAAATCAGAGTTCACAATTCACATGTAGAATGAAATCCCATTTATGACACCAAGTTCAATTTTATTGCAGGAAAGAGCTTGAATTTTGGGGAGGTCCTTTACTGATCCTAGAGATTTAAGTAATGCAGTGTTGATGCTCAGGAGCTATTGCCACTACCCTTGCTCGACACATCTTCCTAGCAGGGTCTGCATATGGGAAATGTTACATGAATGAGGGTGAGCATTATGGAATTGTACTAAAAGCTGGTCTTATCTAGGTCAGTAACGAATCAAGTTTGTTGTACCTGTCTTATCAGCTAGATATATAGTACTCTGCTAACTTGAAGATGTTTGCATTCCCTGCTAATACCAGGCAAGGAATAGAAGAGGAGACTTCTCTCACAGGCAGAAGGCGTACTCCAAATGCATCTCTTGGGTCAAGAAGACCAAAAGAGAGTTATTTTGCTGAGTATCTCAGTGGCTGAATCCAAATGCTGCCTATCTCTGACAAAGTACCAGAATAATGGAATTGTGGAACATCCTGGAAGCCTTGTGTTTGAGGAGAGCTGATACAGTCATCTCTGCATCATCTTGCCCATCCCCAGCTCTCCACGCCCAGTGTCATTATGGGCTCTGAGGGCTGTTCTTTGTTTGACTGTGGGGCTAATGTATACACTGACAGCACATTGATATTGATTCTGGTATGGTGAATACTTAGAAATATCATTCCATGGAGCTCATTAGCCTTTTCTAGGTTCTGGGAAGAAGTTAACCTTTGTCCCAGCTTCCTCCAAGGAGGCCCAAGCTTGTGTCTGCATGAGCCAAAGAAATGAGAGACTGATAGAAAGGCAGTAGAGTTACTGGGTACAGTGACTACATGAGTTAGATTATTAATTAGGGAATAAAAAAGCCAGTGGAAGTTAGGGAAGTTGGTAGACCTGCTACATGTGTCTGATTTCCTCCTATTTCCAATCCTAGAATCAGTGAATTATAATTTGTTTTGATCCTATGGATTCAGTTCAATCCAACAAGTACTGTTGAATATCTACTATGTGCCAGGCAATGTCAGGGAGCATAGCAGTAAACAAGACAGATTAACGGGTGAATTAATGGTGGGATCATTTATTCACTCTTATACTGTAATACTACTATTTCTATTTAGTTACGTTCCACTTACTAACAGATTAACCCATTATTTCTACACATCTGTATAGGTAGGGGCATATGCAGATATGATCTACATGTTGAGGTAAAAATCACTGCATCAAATAATAGCTTTTTTTTTTTTTTCTGCTAGGTTTGGGATTAGAATTTTGCTGGGTGTAGACAAAACGTGTATGGCAATTAGCATTTTGTTGGTATAAGCTGTTTTGAAAAGTGTAATTGTAATCAACCAAAAAGTACATGTCCATCTCAAGTGACATAAACCTGACATATGGAAATATGAAATGTATATGACAAATCAGTTAAGGAGAGATTTTTTTCATTTTTATAAAACATATTTCTACTTTTTAAAAGAAGGTTTTGTTTATTTGTTTAGAGAAAGAGTACAAGCAGGGGGAGGGGCAGAGGGAGATCAAGAGAGAGAATCTCAAGCAGACTTCTCCTGAGTGTGGAGCCCAACATGGGACTCATTCTCACGACCCCGAGATCATGACCCGAGCTAAAATCATGAATGGGACGCTTAACCAACTGAGTCACCCAGGTGCCTCTAAAAGTTATTTCTCACTTTTAAACACTGCCCCTCTAAATTGAATGTTTCAGGCAGCTTGCCAGTAGAGGTATGTGTACATGGCATGAGCACAAGCCACCTCCAGCCATGAGCAGCCTGTCCATGCCTCCTAGTATGCCTTTCGAACATCACTCTATCTATCTATCTTAAAAAGGATTTTATTTATTTATTTGACAGAGAGATCACAGTAGGCAGAAAGGTAGGCAGAGAGCAGGGGGGGAAGCAGGCTCCCTGATGAGCAGAGAGCCCGATGCGGGGCTCGATCCCAGGACCCTGAGACCATGACCTGAGCTGAAGGCAACCCAGGAGCCCCTCAAACATCACTTTAAATGGGTACCATTTCTTTAAACAATTGTATTATCTCATGTATTTAAAACTATGCTTGTAATTTCATAAACTTTCCTGAAATTTTTCAGGTGCATGATCATACATATGTAAGGTGTGTCTGACTTGTGACAATCACTTGGAGATTGACTACTATTCTTTGATGGCAGTTGCATATACCAACCCTGTAAGTGGGCCATAGTGGAAAGGCTTTTCAGGGGAATATGACTTTTTACAGGACTTTGGTCATAGCAGTAGACTTTTAAGTATTTTGAATATATAAGGCAAATGATTTTTTTCTCCGTAAGCACACATGTATCAATAGGTAGATCCTCCAGATGGTTTTCAGACTTGGTAAGAACAAAGGAGACACTTTGTGTCCCTTGTAAGCCATCAGGAATGTTTTTGTCTGCTTTTCAGCAAGAGGTTATGCTTCAAACTCTTCTAGCTATCTTGAAACTGGGTGCTTTGAGTCGCAAAAAGAAATGGGGAGAGAATGTGGAAACTTTAGAACAGGGTCTTAAGCTGGATAATTCATGGGCAGAACATTGCAGCTTGTTTAGTATACTACTGGGTCAGGCTTCCTGGGCTTGCAACCTGTGCTTACATAGGGCCTATGCTAAGAAGGGTCCACAGTTGACTTAAAGTTCTATTGTCACCATCTTGAAATTCTTCTCTTTCTTTCTTTCTTTTTTTTTTCTTGGGGGGTGGGGCATATCTTGAAATCCTTTTTTTTTTCCTTAATCTTTTTAAAAAGGATTTATTTATTATTTCAGAGAGAGCGAGAGAGAGTGAGAGAGAGCATACATGCACACAGATGGGGAGGGGCAGAGGGAGAGAGAGAATCTCAGGCAGACACCCTATTGAGTGCAGAGCCTGATATGGGGCTCAATCCCACAACCCCAAGATCATGACCTGAGCCAAAATCTAAAGAGTTGGAGGCTCAACTGACTGAGCCACCCAGGCAACCCCCATCTTTAAATTCTTAATAATTTTTTAAAGATTTATTTATTTGTTAGAGAGAGAATCTTCAAGCAGACTCACCTATGAGCGTGAAGCCTGAAGAGGATCTTGATCCCAGAATCCTGAGATCATGACCTGAACCAAAATCAAGAGGCTTAACCAATGGAGCCACCCATGTGCCCCCTTAATAATTTTTGAGCAGGGGGTTCTGTGTTTTCAGTTTACACTGGACCACTGCAAACTTTGTAGCCAGTCCTATATGGCCATTTTGATATTAAAAAATTGATGCACAAATCTGAGTTCCAAGCTTCTCTGTGTAGGAATTATGTGATGTGGCTCACTTGGCAAGAGTTGACATAGTAGTATTCTCCAATTCATCATGGTCTGTGTACCAGTCCCAACCATTTACCCTCAGCTGCTATTACTGCTTGAGCTCTGTGGATACTTGAGTTAGAGACCTCTGCTCTAGAATAATTCAAACAGAAATTGGAGAGCTTAAAATAACTAAAGTACCATTGTCAAAACAACCCAGAGCAAAGACCCCATATGTCATAACTTAGAGGCATCCATGGTAAATTCAGTGCCATGCACAGTAATTCAGTGACGTTTCTTTTATAGGCAATGGGGGATGTATTACATTATACCTAAAGATATTTGGTAAGTCAGGCTTATTTGTCATTACCATTGCTTTCAGGGGAGAAATCAAATCTTTGCAAAGCAAGCTAATTAACCATCCTGTGGTTCATCGTTTTTTATTTATTCTCCCACCCTTTGTTTACTCCTTGATTACTTTTATCACTTCTTTGTTTAACTTGCATTTGAATTACACAACATTTTTATGCTGGCTGGGTGGTTTTTATTTTTTAGCACTATCCTTTTTTAATATTCTCTCTCCAGGAGACTGGGGGCCCATAATTTGAGGTTATACTACTACAGGAAGAGTTCACATTTTTTTCTAATTAAAAAGGGAATTACAATCAGTATTTATAATAAACCTTTCCCTAGCAAGGCAGCTCTAGCCATGCTAATGTTTATAAGTCTAGATCCACCATCACTATTTGTAATAATGAGATGCTGGTAATAGACTCTTGAACCTTATAGTATGTGAAGCCTTCTGACCCTTCATGTTGCAGTGAGAAGTGGCTGTATTAATCTACGGATGTGCAGAGAATTGTTAGAGAATTAATACGAATGAAGGATGGCACTTGCTGCACAGGAAAAATAACTTTTTTTTTTTTTTTTTTTTGGCTGGTTGAGAGTAAATGGGACCTGACAGATATTCAAGGGGCTCTTGCCATTGCTTAGAGGATTAGGGGCCATTAGAGTCTTCTCTAAGGATCAAGCCCCAAACGCACAGCCTTATCATGTACTCTGTAACAATCCTAATGGCTACCGTGGCCACCATCATACACACTGTAAAACCAGCTGTGTTAGACAATTTCGCTATTCAGCTATCAACAAATGTGTCAGTTATCCACCCTGTATCAGATCATGTGCTGAAGGAACAAACACTTTACAAATTAGGACAACCAAAGGCACGCACATGTCTATTACTTGGACAGCTTGTCATAGATTTAACATCCAGGTGTCAGGGCTCTGATTGCAGACAGTCCTGGCTAGTTCTTCCCTTGTGTGGGTGGTACACTGAGATGGAGCTCCAGGCATGTCTCAGGCTGCCCTCACATTTTCTTTTCATTCATTTCCTTGATTTAAATGTTTTTTCTTTTTCTTTTTAAGATTTTATTTATTTATTTGGGAGAGAGAGAGTGAGCAGGTGCGTGGTGTATGCACACAAGTGGGGGGAGGGGCAGAGGGAGAGAGAAGCAGACTCGCCACTGAGCATAGAGCCCACAAGGGACTCTATCCCAAGACCCTGAGATCATGACCTGAGCTGAAGACAGATGCTTAACCAACTGAGCCATCCAGGCCTCCCTAAATGTTTTTTCTTAAATAAGTCCTTACTTTAGCCACTCAGAATCATTGTTTTGTACCCCTCTCAGCTCTTTCAATTCTTTTTTTCCTTTTTTTCTTTACTTTTTCATTTTAATTCAACTCTTTCAATTCTTAGTGCTCATAGAGTCTCTCTGTGACCACTGTCACCTTCTGGGATAGCTCTGGACCCCCCCCAGTCCTCTCTACCAGCAGCCCCCCCAGGTACCTAGCTCCCCTGCCACAGTGTATTCCCATCACATTAGCATAAAAATAGTCCTTCTACAACCAAGTGACACTGCAGTTCCTCTTGTGAGGTAATCTGCTCCCATTTAGCTTTTACTAATTAATTCAAATATTACACTCAGTTTAACCTGTTTTTTGTTTTTCGTTTTTTTGTCTGTGAAGTAAAAGGGGATGACTCTTTAAAATTTGTATTAGCTATCCTTGCAGGCAGCCTGTGTGGCATCAACTAGCAATAGCCAAAATAGCAGACCCTTATGTTGTAGAAGACTATACGCAAAAATCAAAACTGGTGTGCAAATGTAGTTTTATTTTATTTTTTTTAAATTTTGTTTTATTTTTTCAGTGTTCCAAGATTCCTGGTTTATGCAACACACAAAAATTCATTCTTTAGTGTCAGTCTCAACATTGCATTTTCTATTAAAAATAACTGAAAGTAAGGAAGGGGTCTGCTGGTGAGAAGGGAGACAGCACAGCAAGTTCCCACAGCAATGCATCTTTCCTCAGCCTCTACCAGGAGTGGCACAGCTTCTAGGACACTCAAGGGGAAAACCTGTCTCAGGAGTAGCTCCTTGAAGATAAAGGACAGATCTGAAAATAAAGGCAAAAAATAAAAACAGCCCCTAAAACTGGCTCAGAGAACTAATGATTGCTTCGAGAACTGAGGGAGAATTAACTGGTGAATTAAGATATATGGTTTTCACTAACTTAGTAATGAATGATTGATAACATGATTTGCAAACATTTGAATTTTGACTAATTAACCTGGAAAGGAAAACTAGGCTAAGAGGCAGAGGACCAAGAAAAGGGTAACATAACCAGCTTAGGAAGAAACATGTTCCACTATGTTAGTTTTTACTTAGCAGATTTTTCCTTTTGTTCTTCACTCTGATTTATGTTATTAGGCTTATTATGAATAAGCCCACATTTTATTTTCATTTTTTTTTTATTATTCCTTAAGAAAATGACTAAATCATGATCTTTGGTATGCTGTTTTTCTCTGGTTCTTAGATGTTAGATTTAACACCATCCTTGTGTAAATATTACATATGATTAAAAAGCTAAACAAGTAGTAAAATGAGTGCTGTCAACCAACTTGAGGAGAAAACAAAATGTACCTTTTCAAAGGTAATCTAGAACTTCAGATGGTGATAGAAATGTCATATTATCAAATTTAAAGTGATTCTTTATAATAATTTGTACCAAATGAGGGTTTCCATTTTGGGTTTTGGAATCCTAAAATCCGATAATTTACACATGGGTATATAGACTGATATTCTCTGTATAGATTAGTTGTAGGGAGGTGGACAGGGGTGGTTGGTCCCACGGGAACAATAGCAAGGTCTTCCTTCTTGAATCATGCTATCTGCTGACATCCTAAATCTAATTGCTAGATGAGGACAGAGCCCAGGAGGATGGATTTTGGAGGTAGGTGTATTTACCTTTGAATCTTAGCTCTAGTATAAAATTGTTAGATCTATGATCTTGAGTTTCCTAGAGTGTCATTTTCCCCATATATAAAATGGAGAGAATATCTATTTTATAGGGTGAAATGAAGTATTTTTATGTAATGTTATTGGCACAAAGCATTTGATAAGTGAAAGTTATTATTATTTCACTTCTCAGAAGTAGTGGGATAAGATTAATATTCTTCCAAAAATTTAAGTTCTCAACTCTAATCCTGAAACCAAGGAAATAATTTTCAGAGCTTTCATAAATGGAAAGGAAACCCTTTAATATACTTTAAATGCTTATACTGTGCTATGCACATATATTATTTCACTTAATTTCCTTTCCCTACTTTTTCCTCTGTAGCACTTATCACCATCTGCAAACATATTTCTCCTTATCTCCCCTTAGTATAAAGCAAGTTGCACAAGGGCAGAGACTTTTGTCTGTTTTGTTCATTGATGTTTCCTTAGTTTCTAGAATATTGCTTGACATATGGCAAGGGCTCAGTAAATATTTGTTGCAAGAATGAATGAATCTGGGGTGCCTAGGTGGCTCAGTCAGTTAAATGGCTGCTTTTGACTTGAGTCATGATCACAGGGTTCTGGGATAGAGCCCCACGTTGGGCTCCCTGCTCAGTGGGGAGTCTTCTTCTCCCTCTGCCACCTTCCCCATTTGTGCTCTTTCTCTGACTCTCATAAATAAAATCTTAAAAAAAAATAATGAATGTGTCTGCATAACCCTATGAGGGAGGCAGTATGATTGTTTTCAATAAGTAGTAAATAAATTCTCTTTTGCAGTGATGCTTTTCAAGGTTCTAAACATACTTGAGAATTCTTACTATTCTAGATAGCATGCCAAGAAGCCCTTGTGGCTGATGGTTAGGCCATCATGCACCATCCAATTATTCTTTTTTTTTTTTTTAAGATTTTATTTATTTATTTGACAGAGAGAGAGCGATCACAAGTAGGCAGAGAGGCAGGTAGAGAGAGAGGGGGAAGCAGGCTCCCTGCTAAACAGAGAGCCCGATGCGCACTAGATCCCAGGACCCTGAGATCATGACCCGAGCTGAAGGCAGAGGCTGAACCCACTGAGCCACCCAGGCGCCCCAGCCACCATCCAATTATTCTAAATTCTCCATTGAAAGCACAGATACTGCCTAGGCAACTCTGATGGGCTCCTCCTCTGTATTTACAGAGTTTCTACAAGGGATCTGGGGTTTTATAAGTCATTTGAAAGATGCATTGATTCTTCTATTGGTGGTTTTTTCTTTCCTTCTATCTCTCTTTAGTGGAATCAAGTCTCCTTCAGAAAGTTATTTATTCTTTTTAAAACCATCAATCCTTAGCTATAAATCTCAGACTGATGGATTGATGGATATTGAAACAATCTCCAGGGAAAAGACCAGATAAGGGGAGTGATAAGCCATAGAAGTCAATTCTTCCCTTTTGCTATCTAAAATGCTCTAATGAGAACTAAAGCAAAGCATAGGCACATAGCAGTATAGTTGTTTGGCCAGAACATACAGCCTCATAAATGAAGGGAATAATTAAGATAGCTGATTTCTGCCATTTATGTTGAGGTAAAAGCAAACTGTCTTTTGGCAGTGGATATCTATAGCTGAATTTTGTACTGAAGATGTAGTCTAAATGTCATGCTTTTGAACCGGGTATTTCTCAGAGAGCAGGTGTGAGATTTTTCTTTTCTTGAAATTCAACCCATTTTGACAGCATCTTATTTTTAGAATGCCTTTCTCTGTAAAAAGGCAAAACAATATCCAAAAGTAATTATTAGAAAAGCATCCTGGGAGAAGGCTGTGTTCTGGTTGTACCATAATAATAGCAGGCTGAATAAGAAAATGTAATGCTGTTAAAATTTAAAACTCATAGTGTTTTTATTTTATGGTTATGAAACATATTGAATATGTTTACTTTAGCAATCTCATCAAGCTACAGGATAAAAATTATGCCTCATGAAAATTTTCTTTAATCTGCAACACTTGCCATGGCCAGTTGAAATACACAAGGATATTATTGTGTTCAAATAGAATCTTATTTTGACCTATTTTTAAGAGCCCTGGACTGGAAATAAGGAACCTGAGTTTTAGGTCTGCTGAGATAATCTTCCTAAACATTAGTTTCCTCTACAATAAAACAAAAGGATTAAATTTAAATGATTTTTTCCCCCCTTTTAGCTCTAATATTTTATGCCTCAGTGACAGGGTTCTCCATACCTTTCAATTGTTCAGTCATGTGATTTTTCCAAAACAGTGTTCCATAGAATATATTTTTTAAAGATTTTATTTATTTATTTGTCAGAGAGAGAGAGAGAGAGAGAGAACAAGGGAGCAAGCACAAGCAGGGAGAACAGCAGGCAAAGGAAGAAGCAGGCTCCCTGTTGAGCAGGGAGCCCGATGCGGGACTTGATCCCAGGACCCTGGGATCATGACCTGAGCTGAAGGCAGATGCTTAACGACTGAGCCACCCAGGCATCCCTCCATAGAATATTTTAAATTTGCTTAGTGCCCTTATGTAGGTGAAAACATAATGTATACACTATTTTAATTTCACACTTGTGTGTTTCATTAGCTTGTGTTTCACAGTAGTCTTGGTGGTTAACCTGTGGCCAATGCATAAGTTTTCACTTACACCAGCAAATTACTGTCTTTTACAACCCACTTTTTGACAGTTTCCTTATCTTGCAAATTCATGTATTTTATATTTGTTCTTTCTCTTGTTAGCCGTAACACGTATTTTCTGTTACTGAGTTGAGCGAAATGTTTGGTTCTCCTCTACCCCTCCTACTGGATGTGGAATCTTTTTAGAAAGTCACACTACTGTGCCAGACATTCATAAAAAATACCAGTGTTTGTGCTTTTATAAGGTCAAGTCATATGGAATTTCCATTTTTATAAGTCAGAAATGGCCAAACACTGGCAGTTTCATATGGTTCAACCCACTAATTTGTTAACTATCATAGCAGTGTAAGTCTTTACTATTTTTATAATTCAGTAGCCAAAGTTAGTCCTTAAATGAATAAGTGAAATAGTGCAAAGAGCAGACAGGGGTTTTGGTGAAAGACCGACCTGGGGTTGAATTCTACTTTTCTGCTATTAGAATGTTCCTTGGTCAAGTTGCGCAATTTTGCTGAGTTTCAATTTCTTCGTTTCTAAAATGGAAGTGCTGACACCTGCCTCACAGACTTGCTGAGAATGTCCATGATTCTCAGAATGATACCTGCTATGTGCTTCCCACTCAGTCATTGATTATGATATTGTTACAGTGTAACCATCATAGTACTCCTTCAATTATAAATACCTAAATGTCCAGCTATTAAATCAAACAAGTAGACCTAAACAGACTAAATGAGAAGTGGTTATGAGAAGGGGAAGATTTCTGGAATCTTATCCTCTAGGACAGTGTAGGCTTTTGACAAGGTAACTGAGGGACATTTTGAGGGAGAACAGGAAGGCTGTCTTTCATGTCATCCTCAAATAACTATCTCTAGAGTAATAATTCCATAATTTATCTGGCATCTGCAAATTTACTCCATCTGTTTTCCTTTTTATATTTTATTTGAGAGGAACAGTAATAAACTACTTTTATGAAAACTATGGACTACATTATACATAAATATAGCAAATAGATTTAAAATTTTACTCTGTAAAATTGAGCTAAAAAAAGTCAGAGATTAAATGTTCCCCAAGTATTCTATATGTTTAATGCATACTATGTCAACAAGTTGAATGTTTACTTAGTTTAAAATGACTCCCATGAGACGTGAGTATAGCCCTAGACTGGAAGGGACAGTCTTTAAGCTCTCCTCCTTTTCTCTGGATGACCCTGTGCTTGTTGATCCTGTAGCTATGTGCTGATGACTCATGAATTCAGATTTTTAGGCTCTGGTAATTTTTTCCTGAGATTCAGACTTCTGTTTCTCCTGCCCTTGTATGTCTTCTCCTGAATCTTCCATGAGTACTTTCACTCTGCATACCTAAAACGATCTCATCCTCTTCCTCATTCCAAACTTGTTCCTCTTTCTGAACTCTTCCTGGAATAAAGCCTTGCCTTCAATCCTGTCCCTCAGGGCAGAGACTGGGCATTATCCTCAGCTTCCTGTTCTAACTCTCCCCTCCCAGACCCAAGTCAGAAGAGCCACCAAGTCCTGTAGGGTTTCTAATTCCTTGGGCTTTAGTGAAAATGAGCTTAGGGGAACCTCAAGAACCTCAAGTAATTTTTTATTCTGTGATAGGCTTAGGTCATGCTCCCTGACACCCTGGCTTTCCCTTTTCTAAACCAAAGACCTGATATTATTAGACATTGTGTCTTGGAAGCCCCTCCCATCCCCATGATATTTCTAGCTGTGCTCTGAACTTTTTGAGCTCTGTTAAGACCTGTGTCCAGGCAACCCCAGGTATCCAGTATGGCAAGTGTGCTGTGGTGAAAAGGGGAGAAAATGCACAGTGAGAGCACTGGATGGGAATGCTAACAAAGAGAGGTGTTATTCTAGATGGAAAGAGTTTGGTATTTTTTCCACATTGAAATAAAAGTTCATCTGATCAGAGAGTTCCCAAAGTTGATATATAAAGTCGCTACATCTGACTCAAGAGGGCTACATACTGCTGACTTCAGCACCAGAATGTATTTCTTTTTTACAGGCATGATTCTCATTTGTCTTTTGAATTAATTCCAATGGATATGAGCCAGTTTTAACTCTGTGACCCACAACACTGGCATTGTTTACAGTAATGTGCACATGAGAACAAAGCAGTGACCTTCCCCCCATCCCCGTTGAAGGATTCAGACAACTTGTTCCCATGAGGAAGTCAGGTGGCATGTTGTTGAGCTGGGCTTGGGGTCAGTTAGAACTTCTGAGTTCAGATCTCAGCTACACACTAGCTCGGTGCTGAGGGAGAGTTTCCTAGCCTTTCTGGGGTCTGCTTTTCTTCATAGTACCTGTCTTGTCCAGTATTGTGTAGTTTAGACATGTGTGTAGAGCACCTAGTACAGGGCCTAGGATACACGAAATTCTGAGGAGTGGTACTCTTAATCTCATTAAGGGAAATTCCACATTTTAAAATGTGCACTTACTTCTCTAATATAGATTGAATTCACAGTCTGCTACACACTCTTTAAAAATGCGCTATACAGTTAACATCACATTTCCCCCACAGATGTTGAATATGCAGCAGACACAAGGGTTTTGCATCTTCTATCAGGGAACAAAATTGCCTAGAGGGGTTCTCTGGGTACAGGTAAAGTTCTACCTTGGAAGTGATCATGTGATTTAGCAACGAAGGGTTAATCCTTACCCTGTCAGCTGTGGTATAGCCTGGAGCCTCTACTTGAAATGCCTCCATCACTGAATTCCAGATATGTCTGTGTATGTCCATGGGATGTCTGCCCTATGTCTGTGATGAGCTGATAATTTGTCCTGTCAGTGAGCAGAGTGTATTGGCACCAAAGTCAGAAGAGATTTCTGAAGAGAATTCATCCTAGGAGAGGAGGAGTCAGCCACAGCAAGCTTTAATCATCAGAGGGTGGAGTGATTCTGAGCCCAGTTGGATGTGGGTCATGAGGTATCCTCTCCTGGTCACTCCCTGGGCAGGGCTGAGTCTTGTAAACACTAAGGAGGAGCAAGTGGGCTGGACATAAATGCTGTTTCACTAGAGAATGCATCCCTCATTTGAGCACAAGACCACTGCTCTAGCAGCCTTTAGCAAAATACATTGTGCAAGAGGGAGAAAGGCATGTTCCTCTCTTTCCATGGATGCTCTAGCTGGAGGTTTCCAAATTCTTTTAATTGACTTCCATATCTATTAAAAAATATCTAAGCCCTCTCATATTAATATATATTTTATAAAACATACACAAAAGTGAAAATTAAAAAGGGTGAAACAAAAATTGAATAGAAAACCTAGTATTTTCTTCACACTCCTAAATGTTTGCTTTGTATCTTCCGTGGAGGGAACCTGTTCCAAGTATCAGTGGGAAAGGCCTGTTGGTGTTGCTATTCCTGGCAGAGGTTCCCAGGCTGTAATGAGTATGCATGCATGTGAGACCCATGCTGAAACTTCATGAAATTCTATGTAGGGTGCCCCCCCCTTTTTCAGGGCAGGCAAGAGAAAGAAACAGAAAATCTAAGACACTGCTAATAATGTAATTCCATTTGTACCTCCAGGCTGGTAAGCCCTGGGGAAAATTGGGTTGTAGAAATAAAAAATATTTCTGAGATAGTATGTCTGTACTGGATTTTACAGATTACTGTCAGCCTTTTACATGTAACTCCTCAACAACTTTGTATAGAGCATAAATGATGGAAATTGAGACTTTCCGTAAGCCAATTTGATCACATCCAATTCTCAGATTCTTTTGGAAAATCATATTGTCACCCCAGAAGTCTGAGATGGTGATAATTTGCTATTCTTCAACAACCTTGCTATCAGATTATAATGAAGGTAGGCCTCAGGCAGAATTTACTACACATCAGATATTTATTGGACTACCATTCATTAGAAAGTAGGCACAAAATATTTTAGATGATCTGTTTGGTGGGTTTGATGAAGTCCTAGCTCTCTTTCCTTTTAGGTGGTTCCAACTATGTAAAGCTTTACTCGAGGTAGGATTCTGCATCATTTAGTAAGTATCATACAATCAGAAATTCTTTTAAACCAGTGGTTATAGACAAGGACACATTAGGGATCGATCCTTGGGCAGCATTACTAAGGGGTGTACCTAAGGATTCTTATCCTTTCTCTTTGCATGTGTGTCTGCAGTATTTTAGCTAATTTGCATGCCTCGAATACCCTTAATTTCACTAAGGAAAATCTACTTCTAACTTTTTTGCTAAATGGTAAAACTGGTTATTGAGGTAGTACTGAGCCTGCCCCCTTTCTGATATAATGCTAGCTGGCACATACCCCTTACTCCTGGAATGTATATTCCAGATACCAGTTTAGCTGACTACACCTAGAACTGAAGCTTTAGTTGTCATACAACGATACTGAAGTCTGTTAAATTACATTGCAGGTCTTGTAACGTTGGGTTACCATTTTATACTAAAGTTTATGATATGTGGTTTGTCCCAAAATCTCTTAGTTGGTGAGGGGTAGATAAAAAACTGAACTCAGTTGTAAATGACTTTCAATCCCATGTTTCGTTTGTAATACCAATGCACCTGGCTATATGCACTTCCGGTGCTGGCCTCCTGGGATTGAAGCCCTTTGCCTCTTGGTCAGTTTTTAATAAAGTCTACAATTTAGTTAATAGTAATATACCAATAGTAGAAAATAAGGAATCCACCTCTTCTGCAGACCTCCTCCTATAGATTTGAGGAGAGGAAAGACAGTCCCTACAGAGTTATGAGGTTTTGCTTACATTCCCAGAAAGTGACTTTGGTTGCTTTGTTTCTTACAACTCTTTTCCTCAAGGAAATTGAAGTATGTTTTCCAGGGCCTGGAGGACATTTGTGTGAGGCCACATGGCCTCTGATGGCCATGACCCAAAGGCAAGGGCTGATCTGGACAGCCAAGTGGAGACAAAGAGCTAGAGGATATGCCTGGGGGTGGGTGACCATGCTGATAGCAAAAGCAAGGAGTTTAAGGTGGTCCAGACCAGAAATAAGCTAGACAGGTTCCAGGGGATTTTAGATGATGTAGCCAATGGTAGGGGTCAATCTGCCTTACCCAGAAGAACGTAGGTCTGGGACAGAGAAAGAATGAAAAAATGAAAAATAAAACAAAACAGAACAAAACAAAAAAATTAGTTGCTCAAAACCAAATAGAAAGCCAGAGTGTTTAATAAGAAGAATGTGGATACTGAAAAACATCTGTTTTGTCAGTTGGGGAATTTCTGCTTCCTTCATCTCCTAGCATTGCTTTTGCAGTGCTTTTACCCTGGATGCTATGAAGCATCTGACAGATCCTAAACTAGAGGGGGTTTTCCACAGAGCTCCCCACCCAGCAACTCTGCAGGGGCCAGGTAATTCTGGAAAGGTGTGAGTGGCCCTGTATCTTTTATTGTTCTTGTGTGCTCTATGTCCTGAGCCTGCTTACTGGTCCCAGAGTCGTCCTCACAGACCCTCCCAGGACACCTCTCTGATTCTCACATCCAGAGGATTCCTGGTGGCCACTCTGACTGGCCAGAGTACTTGAGGTACAGGTCCCCTTTAGACACCCTCTTTGAACCCTTGCTATTGGTTATCTGATTCATAAAAGGGACTTTCTAGTACCTATTACTCAGTAAGAACAATGGCATTGGTATTTGACAGAACAGGAATTGTTTGAAGGGGCTTTTACAGATCTATTGGTCAATAGCCATTTCCATACTGATGACATTGCAGTATTTCAAAACAAGAGCTATTTTGGGCAGGACTTCAAAACTGTACTCTATAGATAGATCCAAAGTGAGTTTGACTTGTATATGGGACTGATAGTTTTTTAAATGCCCTTGAAATGTTTCATTTAACTTAAAAACTTAAAAATCAAGGGACATCTCATCTTTTTCCATAGAAGTCTTTTGATTTTATGATTCTGTGTAGATTCTAGGAAAGGAAGAAAAACATTTTCTGGCCAGAAATTGCACAATCCTGGGCCAGGTGTAGAGGAGCATCTATTTCTTGGCCTTATATAGTCCTGAGACTCAGAAATATAGAAAGATCTGTGGGCCTATTAGGGCTTTATATAATGACTAATGGGATACAATTTTGGTTTAGGAGTTAGAAGTTCCAAATTTATTAAAAGTGTGCATCATCATTATCACTGTCATCATTATTATAACAACAGTGATGGTTTTATTCCATTTTTTAGTGCTTTCTGTGTGTCAGCCTGTATGTTAAGAAGCTTCACATACACTAACTTATTAAATCTTCAGTAAATTTATTGAAAGGGAGTGGGACGACATAGTGCCCATATCTTGGTTTCTAAATACCCTTCCTCAACAAAAGGAATCAGAGCTCATTGAAGAAATGGCTAATTCTAGGGGTAGGGCAGAGAAAAATTTAAGATGAAATGTGAAAATCATGCAGTATGAGAAAGTAAGGAAGTGCTGCAAAAGCAAAAGGGTGGGGCATGTCAAAGGAGCCAAGCCAAAAGAACTCCTAATGGCCAGATTTGGAATCCTGAGCAATAAAGTAAATAATGTAGTATTGAGTTATAATCCAAAATATAAAATAAATATACATGAGTGCAAATTAATATACATAAATCATTTAATGAATTAATAAGCAGGGAAGAAGGGACACATTTTCTTTTTTTAAATTTTTTTAAATTTTTTATAAACATATAATGTATTATTAGCCCCAGGGTTACAGGTCTATGAATTGCCAGGTTTACACACTTCACAGCACTCACCATAGCACATACCCTCCCCAATGTCCGTAATCCCACCACCCTCTCCCGACCCCCCGACCCCCAGCAACCCTCAGTTTGTTTTGTGAGATTAAGAGTCTCTTATGATTTGAGACACATTTTTCTTACAGAAGAATTCCAAATAATTGTGTAAGTATTCCTGTGTCTAAGAGTAAGAGCTTAACCCACCCCTCTGTCCCAGTTAGAGTGGGCTAGGCTTAGTGACTCACTTCCAAAGAACAGAGTATGGAAAGAGAACAATTTACAGGGGAGAAATCTGGCAAATACCACCTTAGGCAGGTGATAAAGGTTAACATCACTAGTGATAATTGTGCCAGTGTCACCCATCCCTTATATGAAGTGATGATAAGAGCTCTTCATCTCCATGGTATTCTTTCTCAAAACTCATAAGCCCATTCTAATTTTGATAGGAACATGAAAGAAACATCAGATAAACCAGATTGGGGATCTGTAGAGTAGCTAGCCTCTCTTCCTCAGGACTGTCAAGGTCTTAAGGAAAAGCCTAAGAAACTGTTACAGAACAAGACGACCAAGGAGATTTGTCAACTAAATAAAATGTGGCACCCCAGACTGGGTCCTGGAACAAAAGAGGACATTAAGGGAAAAACTGGCAAGATCCAAATAAAGTGTGGGTTTTAACTGATAGTTGTGTGCCAAGATCAGCTTTATAGTTTTTTTTTTTTTAAAGATTTATTTATTTGAGGGAGAGTGAGCAAGCAGGGGGAGGGGCAGAGGGAGAGGGAGAAAGAGAATCTCAAGCAGACTCCCTGCTGAGCATGGAGCCCTATGCGGGGCTCAATGTGGGACTTGATCCCACAACCAGTGATATCATGACCTGAGCCAAAACCAAGAGTGGGATGCTCAATTGACTGAACTATTCAGGTGCCCCATCAGCTTTATAATTTTGCACATGTACTTTTATAACAGGAGATATTAACAGTGGAGTAAATGAGGGTATTATGGGATACTCTGTACTATCTTTGCAGCTTTTCTTTGAATCTAAAATTATTTCCTATTTCAAAATAAAGTTTGTTGAAATACATAAATGAATGAATACATAAATAAAATAATTGAAGAAATTTAAAAAGTAGTACAGGCTTATTTTTTTAAAAAATCAGAGTATTGGGGGCACCTGGGTGGCTCAGTGGGTTAAAGCCGCTGCCTTCGGCTAAGGTCACGATCTCAGGGTCCTGGGATCGAGCCCTGCATCGGGCTCTCTGCTCAGCAGGGAGCCTGCTTCCTCCTCTCTCTCTCTGCCTGCCTCTCTGCCAACTTGTGGTCTCCCTCTCTCTGTCAAATAAATAAGTAAAATCTTAAAAAAACAAAACAAAACAGAGTATTGTACTGTAAAAATGAAAACCAAAAATTCCTCTCCTCTCTAAGTAGGAACTCCAAACCCACCCCATTCCAATCCCTGAAGTAAATATAGTTTAATAATTTGGTGTAAGTTTCCCCTTACATTTTCTATGATTTATACATATATACTTTAAAAATGTATAACTACAATCTTGTTTTTCTTTCTATTCTGTGATTATTTCTTTTCTACTAAATACTAAATCATGGACTTGGTTTCTAGACAAAATGTAAAGGTTTCCCAGATTTTTTTAAATGCTTTTTTAAATGTTTGTGAGAGTATTACTTCCATAGAGGCATTAACTATCAAGTCAATCTTATTTTATTTTATTTTAAAGTTTTATTTATTTGAGAGAGGGAGTGGGAGAGTAGAGTACACAAGCAGGGGGAGTGGCAGGCAGAGGGAGAAGCAGGCTCTCCCACTTGAGCAGGGAGCCTAATGAGGGGCTCTGAGGACCCCGGGCCTCCCAGGACCCTGAGATCATGACCTGAGCTGAAGACAGATGCTTAACCAACTGAGCCACTTAGGCGCCCTTCTTATTTTATTTTTAAGCCTTATGTCTTAGGCATTTCTAAATTTTTGTCATATTATGCAATATTATTACCTGCGCCGCTCTAAAAAAAAAATAGTTTTTTAGAAAAAAAGACTAAGAAAATAAAGTTGTTTATCATTAAAAAAAGAGAATTAAGAACAATGTTGTTCATTGACCACATTTAGGTCATAAATTTGTAGCTGGATTGGCATCCATAACTGGAGCTGGTAGTGATAGAAATGACTGTGTGTGTGTGTGTGTGTGTGTGTGTGTGTGTGTGTCTCTGTGTACATATGGAAAATTTAAAAGCATTACTTTATTGCCGGCTCAGGTAGGGTGAAATAGTAACCTGATTGAACTCAGAGCCCGAGAAATGACTAATTTGAATAAGGTTTTCTTTATTTTTACCCCTCTTGGAACACACTCAGAGCTGGGACTTCAGTATGGTTCTGTTGCAGGCACCATGCTGCGGGGCCCCCTCCCCACGCTGGAAAGCCCCTGCTGTGGAAGCTGAAGAGAGCTGAACAGCCCTAGGCACTGGTTCCCGTGCAACCGTAGGGACTGTGTCCATGTCTTGAGTGCGTAGAAGGGTCTTCAGCGTGCTCCACAAGCCTCTTCTCCTGTCCTATTTCTCTCCTGTTCTCAACTCATGTTATAACTGTCCTTCACTGGTCAGACTCACTGTGCCTATTCCTAATCTCCTGTTTCTCCGCTAGTGGCTGGCATATCCTGCAGAGAAAAGTGAAGCTAAATGTTAGGAATTATTTCTATGTCCTACTTCCCTGATACAAATATACAAGTGGACATTCCCCCCTTAACCTGATTTCTCTGGGTTTTATAGGAAGAGGCATAATATTATTAAAAGCAGGGGTTTTGGGATCAGGAAGAACTATACCCGTTTCCTGCTCTGCCACTGTAGCTGCTTGACCTTGAACAATGTGCTTAAAACTTTCTAATTCTCAATTCCCCAGTCTGTTAAATGGGTATGATGATAGTACCTACCAGGTAATATTAGAAGATAAGGCAAGGTCAATCAGCATGGTCTCTGGCACAGTGAGTGCCTGGCATGGTGAGTGGCCATGGTAACTTCTTTTTGTTCCAGATTAAATCCACCCCTCAGGTCTCACTCAGATAGTAAACGTCTCCTATTGCTTTGGCTTCGTCCTCTGTCGGTAAACTGCTCACATCTCCCTAGGTTAAAAGTAAATTAGGGTTAAAAGTAAATAAGAACAAACAAACAAACAAAAACCAAAAAAACCCTCAACCCCTCCCTTGATTCTACCTTTATTTCCTATGATGTTCCATTTCTCTTTTCTCACAGTCAAGTTCTGTAACAGGGTGGGATACCCTGCTTCACTTCGCATTAGCTCTTAGCCAAAAGCAGTTTGGATTCCATGCCTCTTACACCAAAACTGTTCTTGTTCCAGTTGCCAGAAAGCAGACATCTGGTTTTTGCTTACCTCTCATCCTTTCCCCTTCTGGAACCAGTGCACCATCTTGGGAGCTGCCCTTCCTCTGTGAATTTTTTTTTAAAATATTTTATTTATTTATTTGACAGAGAGAGGGATCACAAGTAGGCAGAGAGGCAGGCAGAGAGAGATGGGGGGGGGGGAAGCAGGCTCCCCGCTGAGCAGAGAGGCTGATGCAGGGCTCGATCCCAGGACCCTGAGATCATGACCTGTGCCAAAGGCAGAGGCTTAACCCACTGAGCCACCCAGGCACCACAGATTTTTTTTTTTTAAAGATCTTTTTATTTATTCATTTAAGAGAGAGAGACACAGAGAGAGAGAGAGACAGAGACAGAGACAGAGAGAGCACAAGCAGGGGGAGAGGCAGAGGGAGAAGGAGAAGCAGACTCTCTGCTGAGCTGAGAGTCAGACATGGGGCTCAATCCCAGGACTTGGAGATCATGATCTGAGCCGAAAACAGACGCTTAACCATCTGAGCCACCAGGTGCCCCCCTATAATGATGATTTATAGTTACATCAAAATCTTGATGTAACTATAAGTTCTGGTGCGCTGTTCTGGAGTTCAGCCCCAGGAGAGGACACCAGACCTGTGTCAGGCTTGCTACCACGTTCCCTCTTGACATTCTCTTTTCCTGTCTTTTCTGGGGGTAAGTTCTTCAGTTTTTCCTTGGAGTACATGATCTGCCTCATATTACTTCAATATAGTTCTTTTTGCTTATGTGGGACAATTAGTTCTGTTGCTTACAGCAAAAGGACCCAAACTGATACAAGTTCTTTGAAGCTTCTTTGATGCCTCATGTATAGTTGACCCGTCCCTCGTTTCATTCTTGAATCTAGCATATGTCTCTAGTAAAGTCTGTATTACAGTACTAGCTCATAATACATGCATTACAATCATGTATCCATATATTTCTTTTTTCCACTACACTGTGAATCTTTTTGAGGAAAAGTACCATGTTTTATTCATGTATGCATTTCTATCTCCTAGCCCATAGGAGTAGGAGTTCTTACTATATAGTCAATGTTCCCAACAAATATTTGTTGACATATTTAGTGTTACTAAAAAAACCCCAAAATACTACTATGTGGTTCACACAGAGAATAACTTTGTTTTAGGATATGTTTATGAGTCTCTTCCATTATAAATTTAGGACAAAATTTTAGCCTCACTGTGTAACGTAATTGGACCTCTTTAGTGGAGAAACTAGGTCAAGGAACTGATGTAGTGCAGGGAAAGCAAACTGTAGACATTTTAAAAGCTAGTGTGAGTTCCTATATATAAAAGCTCAGTCAACTTGTCTCTTTTAAGGTGCTGTTTTAGCTAGATATATTATGATTTTGTATGAAATTGTTCTTTTTCCCCCTTATCTATAAGTATTTATCTGAATTCAGATTAGATTTACTGCAAGTGGAAATTCTTAGAGAAATAGCCAAAAAGTCAGGAATATTTGGAGGTCCTTATTTGTGGACTGACATTTAAGAATTTAGAGACTGGATTCCTGACTGAAAAGCAGTCCTATAACATGCAGTAAGATCATGGCTGCTGCTAGTCCATATGGCACTTATATGCACTTTAGAACAACACATCCCTTCCTTAACACACTTCGCTTCCACCTTTAGGAAATTGTCATTATACGGGATGCCTGGGTGGCTGAGTTGGTTAAGCAGCTGCCTTCAGCTCAGGTCATGATCCCAGCATCCTGGGATCGAGTCCCACGTTGGGCTCCTTGCTCGGCAGGGAGCCTGCTTCTCCTTCTGCCTCTATCTGCCACTCTGTCTGCCTGTGCTTGCTCGCTCGCTCTCTCTCTCTCTGACAAATAAATAAATAAAATCTTTTTTTTTAAAGAAAATTGTCATTATAGACTGATTTTATTAGAACAGGGTGCTTCCCTGCCATCTTCTGGAAAACAATACTAATAGATATGCAGCCCTAGGATATCTGTGATATGCTCACCCCCACCCCACCCCCTGGCCCAGAAGTGGTGCCCTTATTCCATGGACAGCCTGCATTGTGGTGTATATGGCAGGCTGAGCTATAGGATTGTATTTAGCATTCTCTTCTGGTTATGTGGATTTGCTACTGATTACCAATTACACAAGTGATTCTCAGATGACATCCAGACTGTTGTCTTCTATAGAATTGAAATAGGGCACTCAAAGCGCTGAGTTTAGGCTGTTGCCTACCTGCCTTGAAAAGTATAACGTCAAGGGTTCTGAAACACTAGCTATGCTTTCACAAGGATCCAGTTTCAGTTCTCAGCTTCCTTCTGGGACAAGATTTTAAGTACAAATTTTAGGTTTCTGATAAAGTACCAAAAGCTCTGGCCAGTATTTGACCTTTGTCATTTCTTACACTTCCTTAGTCTAAAATTTGGAATCCCTGTTCCTGTGCAAATCCTGTGGTTGATGCTTAACATATGTAGCCAGGAAACTGTTTTGTTCCCTGAATACAAATGAACCCTTGCTTATTTTCTCATAAATAATAAAGTTTTGGATCTAAGAGAATTTGGATCTAGTTTGTTTCCCTTATTTTTTCCCTCTAGGTTTGGTCTCTGACCTATGTGTCCGGTGGGGGCCTGGAATGCAGTGAGCCGGGGCAGTTTCCTCTAGGCATATTCTAGTTTTTAACCTTTCCGGAGGACCATCATAGCAGGAGAGCTATGATCCCAGTAAAGTTGGGAAGTGAATAGAACATCTGAGGATATGTACAGGTTGTAGGTGAACCTGTTTACTTTGGAGCTGGTGTGGTGGGTGGGGTTCCCCTGGGGGTAGTGGAAAGGGAGAGAAGCTGTGAGATATGAGTTAGATGGGAAGATGCCCGGGCCATTAAGAAATGAGCACTAGGTGTGGATCGATGATCATATAGGCTTTGTTTTCAGTAGGACCAGGACGGTAGAGATTTAAATCATCCTGCTACTGATTGGTCTGAGAGCTCTGGTAACATTGCATCAGAACAGACACCTGCTGAGGCCCCAGGTGCAGGGGCAGTCTGGAGAAACAGCAGCTGGCAGGCTGGTCCCTAAGCTAGGGTTGGCTCAGGAACTGGTCTTGGATGGATGGAGGCTTCTGGCCATGATAATAACTCAGCTGACACTCATTGGATTCTAAGTGTTCGGTGGGATTAAAAGGCCCCTTGCCTCCTAAGACCTGCCAAAAAGAGACACATTAACAAGTATAAAATAAAATAAGATGAACTGAGTGCTACAACAGAATTTCTTAGTGGACAAAATCCTACAGGAGTGCAACAGAAGGAGCATTTTACCCTCTTGAAAGGAGCCTTCTCCAAGAAGGTGGTCTTTAGAAATTAATATCTTTCTCCTTGTTCCTGATTTTTAAAGGAAAACATGATTTTAGAAAAATAGAAGTATAGAATACATGTAAGAATCAGAAAAAAATACTTTCTTTTTTTTTTTTTTAAGATTTTATTTTTTATTTGACACAGAGAGAGAGATCACAAGTGGGCAGAACAGCAGGCAGAGAGAGAGAGAGGAGGAAGCAGGCTCCCTGCTGAGCAGAGAGCCCGATTCAGGCTTGATCCCAGGGCCCTGGGATCATGACCTGAGCCAAAGGCAGAGGCTTAACCCACTGAGCCACCCAGGTACCCCCCAAAAAAGTATACTTTCAAAACATTTTTATGTTGATATAATCATAGATTCATAAAAGAGTTGCAAAGATAATACAGAATGTCCTTTTACCCACCTTCCTCTAATGTTAACATCTAATGTAATGATGATATGTTTATCAAAACTAAAACATTAGCATTGATAACACTAGTATTAACTAAACTATAGACTTTGTCCCTGAGGTTTTTCTGTTTGTTCCCTTAGTGCCCCTTTTCTCTTCCAGGACCCTATACTGCATTTAGTCATAATATTTTTAATCTGCTCTGGTCTGTGACAGTTCATAGTTTCACCCTCTTCCCTTGTCTTTTTTGACCTAGATACTTTTGAGGAGTAGGGGTCAGGTTTTCTAAAATTTGCCCCTCAGTTTAAGTCTGTCTGATGTTTTCTCCTGCATAAACAGGTTATAGATTTTGGGAGAGAATACCACAAAAGTGGTATGTCCTTCTCATCACATAAATTAGAGGGTTCATAATATACACATAACCGATTCCTGATGATTTTAACCTTGCTTACATGTTTAAGGTGGTAGTTGCCAGAAAATTTACTATTATTCTCTTTCCACGCTCTGTTCCTTAACCTCAGGTCACTAAGGTCAGCCATGCTCAAGGTGAGGGGACTTGAGCATCATCTCTTGGAGGAAGTTCTATCACAAAATCTGTGGGTATATGTTAAAAGGACCACAGTCATTAGTAAATTTGGGATGTGGTATTTTGAAGCCATGCAAATATATTCCTTCTCCTGAACATTTACCCCACTTTTACCCGATTTTAGTGTTTATCAATGAATCTTGCCTATAGCAATTATTACTATGGTGTCATAATGGTGATTTTCTATTTCCCTCATTCCTGTATATTTATTAATTGGAATTTTTTTGGTAAAGAATGTCACTCCTACATTTACTATTTGTTCAGTCATTTATTTATGTCAATATAACTCGTGGGTATTTATTTTATGCTTTAGGTTATAACTCAGCATTGTAGTTATTTATTACATTAATCAAATTGTTTCAGCTTTGGCCATTGAATATGTATTTTTGAGAAGCTGGGGAAAGGTCATTAGGCTGAAAACCCAGTATGAGTAATGATCTGGTAGGGGAGGAATCCGATGGGATCAGGGAATCCAGGCTGGGTCCTGCTATAAAGGACGGTGGATGAAGGGACTGGGGTGACAAGCACTGGCCAGAAGGCCAGCGAGGCCAGCACTGAAAAGAAGGCAGCAAACAGCCAAGTTGGCAGCAGTTTCAGAGTACAGTAACTAATGAATCACTGGACCAAATGGCGTCCAGGGATGCCATCTAGAGTTTTGTTTTGGATTCTTCTGAGTGAAGTGTGATGTGAGGGACTAATTAGAGTTTTCCTCATTGGCTCTGAAGTCTTTCTCCTTCCTGTAGGGGATATTTCCAGCTACAGTTTTAATAAGGATTGGATTCGTACTGGTTTTTATTAAGCTTTGCACTTTAGATGGCTCAGTCTCAACATAGACCAGGGCTCGCTTGACTACTGGGAAAATAATTTGATTTCTGCTTGTTCATGTAGTACCCTCTGATTGCTCTTTCCCATTCACTGAGGCCAGGGGGTGTTGCTATGCTTCAGTGCTTAAAGAAGGCTCACTTCCGGTTGTGCAGACTTGTCTTTGAAATGCACATCAGAAGGGGTCCCCTTCTGCTGGCTGGCTGGCTACAGGAACTTGAACAAGTCTTTTCTCCTCTCTGAGCTTCTCTTTCTCCAGCACTGAAAAGGAGATAGTTTGCCTGCCTCACAGGTCTATTGTGAGAAATGAATAAGATGATTGATTAAAAAAATCACCTAGCATAGTGCTTGGCCTATTGTACTTTGCCTATTGACTAGAAGAGAGAGTGTCCTTAACAGATTATCTAGTCTGTTCCTCTGCCTGTGGACTAGAGAGTGATCCCAACATTCAGGCTAAATGTCTTGTGTTTTCTTTTCTAATATTTCCAAACATGTGGACTCTGTAATCATCTTCAGCAATGGTGAAAACATTTATTAGGACTTTTATATGTTGGTATTATACAGTTATGTGTATTACAAAGATAAAAATATGTCTTGAGCATCAACAAGTAGGCAATATCGTAGGGGACACAGTTATATAGACAGAATTAAAATATAGTATATTAAGTGCTATACTGGATATGAACAAAGTAGTGTAAGTAATAAATGAATTTGCCCAAACTCAGGAAAACTTCAGAGAGAAGTGGACATTTGAGCTGGGCTTTTATCCCAAAACAGAATTTGCTAAGGAAAGGTGTGTGTGTGTGTGTGTGTGTGTGTGCGTGTGTGTGTGTATGTATGTGTATGTTTGGGGAAGATAGGGGACATACTGGTGGTGGTAGAGCTCCAGGTAGGGTGACCCAAACATGCAAAGCTTGGAAGCAGGAGCAAGCATGGAATGTATCAGTTTTACGTGACTTGACTGTCAAGTGTGTAGGTGGCTGGTTGGGGTAGGTGAGTCCGTGGGACTGGAAAAGTGAGATGGAGCCATGCTAAGGAGCTAAGACTTTATTCTAGTGAATAGAGAAGTCACATAGTTAGAATTGTGTTTTAGAAAATCACTTTTGTAACAACTTGAAAGATCAGTCAGTAGTGGGAGGGCTGAAAGTGGTGAGCAAGTTATTTTCATAAGCCAGGTAAGAAAAGAGAAAGGCTGGCATGAAGCTATGATGGTGGGATTGGAGAGCAGGAAAGAGAGTCAGTATTTTGGAGGTATGTATTTCAAGACTTTGATGGAGTCAGGGAAGAGAAAAGGATAAACTGAGTATGCCTCTGAGGTTTGTAGTGTGAATGACTGAAGGGATGGAATTTTATTATCTGAGATAATGGACAAGATAGAAGTTTTTTTTTGTTTTTTTTTTTTGTTTTTTTTTTTTTAGTTTGCTGTTAGTTGCCATGCTCTTCTGGACACTGTTGCTATGGAGAGTAAAACATATCACCCCCTCTCTCAAAAAATTTACCATCCTAATGAACAGACAGAAGTGCAAAACTGACCAACGAACTAACCAAACCCCTGTCAATAACACATTGATTATATACTAAGTGCTATGGACACACAGAAAACAAGCATTTAAGTCCAACCAGTACAGTGTAGGAAGGTTTCACAGAGGAGGTGCCATCTGAGCTTCTACTGAAAAAATGAATGGATGGTTACTAGGGAGATAAGAGGGCAGTGAGTCCATGGTGAGGAAGTAACCTTTGATGGGTTAATAAAAGAATGAAAGAGGAGGAATTGCAAGTGAAATGACTGCTTACCCTAGTAGATTGTAATCGGGGTGAGGGCAGGGACCATGTCTTTCTTGCTCAGCATCGTATCTCCAGTGTGAGTGGTAGGAGAGAGAACAGAAGAAGCAGGGAATGTGGTAGTGGGAAACTGCTCTACACTGTGGTGAGGACATAGAGATAATAAATCTGAATTGCTTTTTTGTAAAAGCGGAGTAGGAAAAGGAGAGTGTGAGAAAGAACATGGCAGGTTTTGAGGGAAGTAAACTGATAAAGAGAAATGAAGTGGATCAGTAGTCTCGAAGATTCTTCTAGAAACCCATGCAGAGAGGTCTCTATTATAACCCCTCCCTTTATATATATATATATTTTAAGAGATTTTTTTTATTTATTTGACAGAGAGAGAGAGAGAGAAATCACAAGTAGGCAGAGAGGCAGGCAGAGAGAGGGGAAAGCAGGCTTCCTGAGCTGAGAGCCCGATTCGGGGCTCGATACCAGGACCCTGAGACAATGACCTGAGTCGAAGGCAGAGGCTTAACCCACTGAGCTACCCAGGCAACCCACCCCTCCCCTTATATTTTAACACAAGTAGGTACGGCCCTTGGAAAATCTGACTGAACTGTAGACTATAGCCTACCTGGTGGGCAGGGCAGAGTGGTTTACCTAACTTTAGGTTTTTAACTATAAAATCAGTGCCCCTCCACAACCCTCACCCCATCTATTGATGGATGATGCTGGTGATGGTAGGAGAGAGTGGGATTATTTAAGCAAATGTCTAATTAACTACTTATCCCATGGCTAAGGTTAATAGCCATAATTGCTTTTGATCTTTCACACCGACAATATTTCAAACCTTTTATTTATTTGGACCCTATTCCCCTCTCCACTCCAATACTACCCATTTCTATCCCTCTCCCAGCCCCCATTGAAGTACTGATATCTCAAGGGAAAAGAGATAAGATCTGTATTCCAAAGAAAAGTGAAGAGGGGGCTCTTTGAATCATTTCCACAATTTATATTTCGGAAGTCCCATTTGGGAAAAATACTTTTTGAGATAATAATACAACAAGCAAATCGTGACAGTCGCACTGAGGACCCAGTCAGAATGATTTTGTTTTGTTCCTTGCTAAGTGGTAGATTTAGTTTGCCAGAGATGTTTGGACTCTGGAATCAGACATTAAGTTATAAATAGAATTAATGGTCGGGCGCCTGAGTGGTGCAGTTAGTTAAGTGTCCCACTCTTGGTTTTGGCACAGGTCATGATCTCAGGATCATGAGATCAAGTCGCTTGTCAGGTTCTGTGCTCAGCGGGGAGTCAGCTTGAGATTCTCTCCTTCTGTCCCCTAACCCCCGCTCATGCACATACACTCTCTCACTCTCAAATAAAGAAATCTTTAAAAAAATTAATATTGAAATTATAAAGAATGATAGAATCAGGGAACGGCTTAGAAAATCATCTAGATTCTAGGGCAAACTCCATACTTCACAAATGCAGAAGTTGATCCTCAAAGAATCTAAGCCATGTGCCCAGATTAACCCAGGGAACCAAGCTAAGCTTGTTCCCAGTGCCCAGGCCTGCCTCTCTGACTGGTATTAGGCTCTGCTGCAGACGACAGGACCCGGCACCACATTCCCATTCCCTCATTGCTTCCGGACTGCTTTTATCGCTCTGGATTGCATAAGTTGTATGGTGGCCATACCTGTGTTAAGTGAGTCATCTCCGGACAGTAAAGTTACTTATCTAATGATAAAGTAATGGGACAGTAGGGAGAAAACTTCTCTAAGCAGAAGTTTTCTGCCGTTCAATTGTTATTTCCACCACAGCTTCTTCATGCTTGGACCTAGCTCACTCTTTTGCAGAGCACTCACAAGGGCACCTGCCATTAAGAGTGTCTGATATCTCACCAGGACTTACTGACAATCCTAGGAGCCATCAGACCTTCCTTTGGAACCGACCATATACTGTATGCCTTTAATGGTCAGTTTGCCCTCTGGACTACTGATTCTAAGCCTTTCCCATCTCCTATGAACAGCTTCCTCCAGCTTCTCTCAGAGACTCATTCTCTCCTGAGATCTCCTGTGGGTGCTACTCCTAGAGCATCTGTACCCAGGCTGAGTGTCAGGAGACCCTCTGGCCCATCTGGCAGTCTTGCTGGACAGCCTTTCCCCTGTCTTCTCAGCAACCAGTCCACACTTTTGCCTCAAGCCCCTTTCTGCTACTTCATCTCCGCACCCTCAGGGAAGTCAGGAATCATGCCCCTGACTTCACCAAGAAACTGTTGATCAAAGGGTAGAAACTCCTCAGCTTCAATACCACCATTTACACTCAGTTTCCTCCTTCCTTAGAGGAGAGGTGTCCCTGTCCTGTCTTCAGTTAGTCTATTCCACTTCACCTCCCTGGGGCTTTGCCCACTGGTCAGCCCCTCTCTATTCCCTGTATCTTTAAACCTTTCTTTTTTCACAAACTCTTCTCCTCACATATAAACACTCTCAAAATCCCTCCCACGAACATAGGTAAATGTAAAGAAAACCACACACGTCAAACAGCAATCTGTTCATCCTGGTCTTTCCCTGTCACCCTAAGCTTCCTTGTTTTGCTCCTCTCTGTGAAGAGCCACCTCTGCTCCGTCTCATGTCATCCCTCCCAATTCTTTTGCCCATTTGCAGTGTCCCGATGTTTGATCTTTAGCCTTCATTCTTCTATTCGCTAATAAGTCTTCTTTCACTTAGAAAGTAACATTTGAACTTAACTTGATGCCAGGGATCCCCAGGATTTAATTCTTTTTGGGCTAGTGCCTCCTGGGGTCACAGTTGCTTTTGAATCCTGATAGCTTCTCCCCCACACCACTGTGACTGTGGGTGGGGTCGGGAATGGCTGTGATCCTTGGCACATACTCTCTGACTTTAGTCCAAGGTCTTTAGAAAATCACTGTGAGATTAAGACAGTATGTCCTGAGAACTAAGCCCTTTCACTTTCAGAATGTTGACTTTAACTGGCATTGCATATTTTATGTCTTGCTGTGTTTCTTTTCTAACTAGAGAGTGACATCTTCTGCTCTCTGTATTTGGATTAGAAAATGCTGTGTGAACTAAAGAATCATTGAACATTATATCAAACAGTAAAGATGTACTGTACATTGAGTAATTGAATTTAAATTAAAAAAATAAAATAAAAAAATGCTGTGTGCGTGTGTGTGTGTGTGTGTTGGGGAGTAGTGGTGGAAAAATGGTACTGGTCATCAGAGCTGTAACAAGTATTCCATCTCTGTGGTCTGTTTAGTCAAAATGTTAATTATGAAAATTGAGGTGTTCAGATCTTAAATTTGTCCCCTAGAAGAAACAAGGGTTTGTGTGAGGTCATAGTGCAGCTCAGAGGAGACTGGGGGAAAGAAGTTCCAAGACACAGTACACTGGGCTGCTTAACAAACAAGCCTGACCTCCCTCTTGACAGAGCTCCCAGAGTAGGTTCTTGAAAGGAGCCTGCATGGTGGCCAAACTTAAGGGCATTCTAAAATCCCTGCACTGGGCTGCTCTAGTCAAACCATGAATTATTCAGGAGATCTTTCGGAAGCCCTCCTGGGAACAGTGGCCCCTCTCCTCTGGGACAGGCTCTTTGCACAAGAGGTCCAGCTACTTCTTCAGACTTGCTAGCAGGAATTTCTTCCCCATCCCACTAAGTCCACAAGACAACAGGGCCTTCTAAAGAGAGGTCAGTATCATCAGTTTGTTACCTGGAGTCTTATCTCAGAGCCTGATAAGACATGCACTTTTACACCAGTAACTAGAAGCTTGGGTTAAGAATATGAAATTGTCAGTAGTGTTCACATTGATGGAATTAAGTAGACAAAAACTCCATCTCTTTGCTGGTTGTTTTTAAAACTATCAATTGCTCAGGAGCTAAGATTATGAAAAAAAGTGTTATTAGATATTTATTATGAAAAAGATCAGATCTTTCTTTCTCTTTACCTTGAATTAAAGTGAACAGATTTAAACCATAAGCGACTCTTGTTCTCAGGAAACAAACTGAGGGTTGCTGGAGTGGAGGGGGTGGGAGGGGTGCCGTGGCTGGGTGATGGACATTGGGAAGGGTGTGTGCTACGGTGAGCATTGTGAATTGCACAAGACTGATGACTCACAGACCTATACCCCTAAAACAAATTATACATTATATGTTAATAAAAAATAAATAAAGTGAACAGATTTTTCTTTTTGCTTGTTTTTATTGAAAATTGACTAGTGATTTCAATATCTATTTGTACTTTTTACTGTATTTTAAGGAGGAAGGGATTGCCATCAACTATATTTTTATGATTTAAATTTTCTCCTCAGCGAGTGTATGACCATTAGTATCCTGCTCATTAAACCTTGTTTCTTGTTCCACCTGATCAAGCCTATTTTTCTTCACCGGCATGAGTTGTAGGGACAGGGATGAATTCCCAGTTAGCTCAGTGAGGTCTGCATAGGAGTCTTTTTTGGAGTTGCCTTCTAACCTGATCAAGCTGCTTAACTGCTTCAATTTCTACTATTTTTCTTCTTTGCTACTTCTGACTCAAAATAATGCAGTCCAACTTCATATCCCCACCAAGTCACAATTTGCCTATCATGGAATGCTGCTGGAGACAGGAAACTCACTGCCTCACAGAGAGCACTTTCATTTTCAGGTAGCTCTGACTGCTGCAAAGCCCAAACCTGTTGCCCTCTAACTTCCTCTCATTGATCTTACCAGGGCCATCAAAAACATGTTTAATCTTCTAGAAATTTGAAGGCAGTTCTCATGTTCTTTGTTTCCTCCTTCCCTGCCTCCCTCCATGTCTCTTTTCTAGGGTGAATTATCACAGTTTCCATTTTACGGTCTATTAACCCTCCTGATGATTTTTCTCTGAGCAGGCAGGGACTTTGTTTCCATTAGCCTATGGTACACAGGCCTGAACATAATCTGTAGCAGAACTGTCATACCATTTCATCTTTATACTGTACCTTTAAGATCCCATTAGTTTATTTTAACTAATTCAACAGTAATTTATTAATTGCTTCCCAGGAGGTAGTAGGTGCTTGGGTGCTGGGACTCTGTGTAAGTGCTATCATGGAACAAAAAGATTAGGAAATTGGAAGAGAGAGAGTGAGCAAGTGAGTGCAGAAATAGTTAACTGGAAAGTATGATGCAGATTAGCCTGGGGAAGCAGGGTGGTGTACACAAATAGGGGGGATATTTCCTAGCAGGCTGGGCAAGGCCTCCCAGAGAAAGTGACTTGAAAGTTGGACTTCACAAGAATTGGGTGGGAGATGATGGGAATGAGAGACATAGAAGTGGGTGAAGGAGGAGCATGTACTGGGCAGAAGGAAGAACATCTGCAAAAGCCTGGAGGTAAGAAAGGGACTGAACATAGGAAAGTCCAAGTGAAGGTTAGCCTGTGAAGAAAAGACAGAGACACATGCAGTAGGAGACAGAGGCAGTGCCCAGACTGTGGGCCCCTTAAAAGCTTCAACATTCAAAACATTCAACACACATTTGAGCATCTACTCCGTGCTGGCCACTGTTCTGGGTTATGGCAGTTAATGGAATAGATGACAACATCAATAACAAAAGCCCCCACTTTCATGATACTTAACAGTTTAGTGGGTAATAAGTCAAAAAGGCTTGTTGAAGAAGTTTGGGCTTTAAGGGCAGAGGGCAGAGAATTATACTGTACAAGGTTAGATATATGATTTTGCCCACTAGGATGGACACCTTTGGGAATGAAAGTATTAATAATAATCATGCTGGAACAATAGGTGTAAATGGGGCAGAATAGAAAAGATGGGCACCCTTTTAAAATGTGGGGAAAAGATGGGAGGGGAACAAGATGGAGGCAGATGTTGGCCATTTCAGGGACCTGGATGGAAGATAGCCAGGACTGGTGCCAAGGTGTGGAGGGAGGTAGAAGGAAGTGGATGGATTTGAGAAACACTTAATGGACAGACCTGTTGTCCAAAACAGGCAAGGGACAGTGAATGTGATATGGTACCAAGAACCCTCTTTAAGACTGATAAGGACCCAGAAACCAGTAATTGTTAGACAAAGTCATGAGATCTGTTACTGATTGCCTATTGTCCTATTACCTTGTCCACATGATAACCAACTTCATCAAAATTCTTGATGGACTCTAGATAGGCATATACATCTCTTAAATTTTTCTGAACTGCTTATCCAGTAAACGCATTAAAAAAAAAGTGAGGGGACGTTGTTCTGGTAAGACTTATTTATAATAAATGTCCTCTTGATCCTGAGATTGTTGTTTCCTTTCCTTTCAAGTGTTGTCTTATGGTTTTTGTACTATATTAGGATTTTCCAGAGAGAAAGAACTACATCTGTGTAAATAAAAGTGTGGATATGTGTTAGATATGTGTAAATAAAAATAAAAATATATATGTTTAGAAAGAGAGAGAGAAACTTATTATAGGAATTGGCTCACACAGTTATGGAAGCTGAAAACTCACACAATCTGCTGTCTCCAAGCTGTAGAACCAGGAAAGCTGATGCTATAATTCAGTGCAAGTCTGCAGGCCTGAGAATTGGGGTGCAGAGGGTATAAGTGCCAGTCTGAGTTAAACTGTCCTTGAACCAGCAGCACTGATGTGTGAGGACAGGAGAAGATGGATATTCCAGCTCAGGTAGAGAGAGTGAATCTACCTTTCCTCTACTTTTTTTTTTATTCTGTTCAGGCCCTCAACAAACTGGCTGATACCCACCTGCTCTGGGAAGGGCAATATCTTTGTTTGGTCTACTACTTCAACACAACTACTATTCCGATAGCAGACCCAGAATAATGTTTTACCAGCTATCTCTGGGCATCTTTTAGCTCAGTCAAGTTGACACATAAAATTAACCATCACATGCACATTATGTGTATTGAATTTTGAATTAAAGCATCTTTTATTACATAAGTAAAGGAGAGAACAATCCTTTGTAAGCATTGAATTTATCCCTTCAGGGGCAGACTTACTCTGAATATAAAGCGTGGCTTACCATCAGGCCGTGGCATGGCCATTATTTCCAAGCCAGTGTATTTTGTTCTACTTTGGCCACAGGACATACTATACATGGCATATTCAGGACAGGGTCAGAGATTCTGAAATATCTGCCATCTACCCAGAGGGATCCAGTGAAAGATTGAAAGACTGTGGACAAATGAGCACAAACCAGAAACTGCTGCTGGAGAAGCAGCTTGGTGCTCACCCTCAGAGGAGGAGCCCCACCTCCACATAGAAGGCAAGAACTTTCTTCGTCCCTAGCCACCATCATTTTTTGTCTCCTAAAGATGATCTATATTAAAAATTTTTTAAATTTTTTATTAACATATAATGTATAAACAATAAACATATAGTGTATTACTAGTCCCAGTGAATCGTCAGGCTTACACACGTCACCGCACTCACCATAGCACATACACTCCCCAATGTCCATAACCCAAGCACCTTCTCCGTACTAAAGATGATGCTATTGATCTGATGGTGTTGTTCCAGATTCTTATGAGTAATGCTTATAAAAATTGTTGCTGAACATGCTAGATACGCAAAGTGTTGTTTAATTGCATAATTACCCAAATAACAACTGAGTTTGATTTCCTGCAGAGTAGAATTGTTCCCAATGCATGACATTAGCAGAGTTCTGCAGGGTCTCTAATTGCACAATCTGGAGGCTTAGCCATAAATAACTTACTGATTGATCAGGGAGGAAACCAGTGGCTCTATTAATGCTGGTGAAATGGAAGAAGGATTGAGTAACTTGCATAAAATAAATCTCGGACTTCACTGTTAAATAATAGGGGAAGGGAAGATAGTCTCTTAAACCTAAAATATTATTCTTATAAAGGCTCTCAAAATATCTCAAAATACTCACAGACGAGTAAGTGGTTAGAGATGTGTTTGGAGTTTGTATTTTCTGGGTTTACTGGCATGCAGAGACTTGGGCGGTTTGTTTTAGTACTGGAGGGATTTGCCTCCTTCTTCATGTATTCTGCTCCATGATAGCATCCTCTTTCCTTGTGTAAGAGCAAGAGGAGTGACTTATGATGACTCCTGGTTTGAGTCTCAGTCAATTCCTGAAAATGCAAAACTGAGTCAACAAATCATCTTACTTAAACTCTCTCTGGTTGATTTCTTTTAAGGGGAGCTATTTGCTAGTTTAAACAGTAATATTGAGAAGTCGAAGATTATATATTAAACGATAGCAAGAGAACTTTAGAAACTTGGCAATTAACTAATTCCTAAAAATAAATGACATCACAAGCAATACAAAAGCCAAAACCCCTACTCCTTCCCTCCCTCCCTCCCTTCCTTCCTTCCTTCCTTCCTTCCTTCCTTCCTTCCTTCCTTCCTTCCTTCCTTCCTTCCTTCCTTCCTTTTGTTCCTGCATTGTTCCTGGCACTGTACTATGTTCTGGGGGTATAGAATTGCTACCATCCCCACTGTTGAAGAGAGATTGAACAAACAAATTGCCCTACGGAAGGATCTATGGTGTTTTGAGGAGGCTAGCATGCTGAGAGAGTAGCTAACAGGCCAGGAGCCAGGCAACACTTGCTATGCAAATGAAAATTGTAACCATTTCATGAGTGCTTTTTGTTAACATTTTTTTTTTTTTACTTTTGTTGGGTCCTTTGTGGATTTCTGTGACTGTAGAGGAATTCTGAGTCACTATTGAAGATTTTTATAAAGAAATACGCCATTGGCAGATGGAGGAGGGATGTTTTAGTTCAGTGAACCTTGGACCAAGACAAATTTAGTGGATCAGATGTAGTGTTTGTAATAGATAAGAAATATTAGTCATCCAGATAAGATGCCATCTCAGTGAACCCGGATATAGTCATATATTTTTCACGATAATAAAACTACTTTATAATAAATGCAGTTGTTAAAAATTACATTTTTGGTTTTTGGACACTAGAGACAAAGTAAAGGGAATGGCAGGTCTTAGTGTTTTGGAATCAAGCATTGACTCATTAGCTGACAATTTTTTCTCAACACAGTGGAAGAAGGATTAGGAACTCCCAAAGCGAGATTTTTTTTGTAGTTTGGAGATTGTTCCTTCCTTCCTTCCTTCCTTCCTTCCTTTTCTTTCTTTCTGCCTTTCTTTTGAGATTGTTTCTTATGAGAACACAGAATGATTAAGGGAGGTGAAGCAAGAGGTTGAAGAGGTATTGCTAATTGTTGCCTGTCAAGTTTTAGGAAAAGATGAGAAGGTTAGATACAAACTTGAGTAAAGATTCTGAGAAACTTCTTAATCTTGCAGAGTCTGATGATTCTGGTTCTTTTCAAAACTTATTTTATGCGTGTGTGTGTAAGGTCATAGTTAGCCTTCTAGGAATAGACCAAGTGTCATCTAGTTGTAAGTGAGCTCTTCCTAACTTGTATATTATTGTAAAAGTCTTTAAAAGAAGAAATAATTACTATATAATTATAGAAAATAGATTTGAAATATGTGCATCCTATTTGGATTAAAATATAGCAGCTGAACATCCTGATAACTATAGTTATCTCTAATTAGAGATGAAGGGTAACAAGGACAACTGTTATATGGAGCAGAGGACAAACAGAATGCTACTGAATGAAGGAAAAGGCCAAAGACAGTAACTGACAACTTTGTATAAGAAATAGCACACTTCTTGGGCACCTGGGTGGCTCAGTGGGTTAAGGCCAGGTCATGATCCTGGGGTCCTGGGATCGAGCCCTGCATCCGGCTCTCCGCTCGGCATGGAGCCTGCTTCCCCCTGCCCCTCTCTCTGCCTGCCTCTCTGCCTGCTTGTGATCTCTGTCAAGTGAAAAAATAAAATCTTAAAAAAAAGAGGAAATAGCATACTTCTTGGCCTAGCATACAGTTTAATTCAGAGACAGGTTTTGAGGGCCTAGAAAGTGTTGGGACTATGCTGGGTATTGTTTATATAAAGATAGAGATATAGTCTATCAAGAAGCTTTTAGTGCATTTGGAAAAAATACATACATGACCACCAACCACAGCTTGACAATAACTGACTGATATATCAGGAAGCTAAGCTAATTTTTTCTAAGAAGTCATCCCCCAGGAGAAGCTGCTGTTAAGAATACTTACACATTTGTCAGAGAAATAAAGGAAGGGCCTTCCATTGATAAGAGAAAAGGATGACAGAGGTGACAAAGGATGACAAAGCCTTGGCTACAGGAGTGTATATAAGACATTAGGAGATGCTGACTCATTTCATTTGGCTAGAACATAGGGTGCAAATTGCAAGGAGAATGAGAGGCTGGTGTGGTTTATTGGAGCCAGATTGTGAAGGACCTACCTAAGATGTTTTGGATGATATCCTCTAGATGATAGCAACATTTTATTATGACTAATTCTTAAACATACAGCAAAGTTGAAATAATTCTATAATGAGTGCTTGAATAACTGACCACCCAGATTATGCTATTAACATTCACAGTACTTGTTTGATCACCTATGTAGTACCATGAGAGATGGTAAGAATGTGATGAGAGCCTGAATGATGAGAGGTATTGATTAACTCAGGAGAGAATCCAGAAATGGAATCAGTGGATCAGTTGACCAAATGAATGTAGGGAGGGGAGGAGTGGAGGGCAAAGGCAGGGTTGGGGGAGTGTAAAAAGCGAAAAATGACCACAAAAGACCCCCAATCGCCAAAGCAATCTTGAAAAAGAAAAGCAGAGCTGGAGGCATCACAAATCTGGACGTCAAGTTATATTACAAAGCTATAGTAATCAAAACAGTATGGTACTGGCAGAAAAATAGACACATAGATCTGTGGAGCAGAATAGAGAAATCCAGAAATAAACCCACAATAATATGGGTAATTAATCTTCGACACAGCAGGAAAGAATATCTGATAGGAAAAGACAGTCTCTTCAACAAATGGGATCGGGAAAACTGTACAGCTACATGCTAAAGAGAGAAACTGGATGACTTTCTTGCATTATACACCAAAATAAACTCAAAATGGATTAAGGATCTGAACTGAAACCATAAAAATCCTAGAAGGGAACATAGGCAATAACTTCTTTGATATCAGCTGCAGCAATTTTTTCTAAATAGGTCCCCTGAGGTAAGGGAAACAAAAGTCAAAATAAACTGTTTAGACTACATCAAAATAAAAATCTGCACCATGAAGGCAACAATCAACAAAACTAAAAGACATCCTACAGTATGGGAGAAGACATTTGCAAATGACATATCCAATAAAGGTTTAGTGTCAAAAATGTATAAATAATTTATACAACGAAACACCCCAAAATAATCCAATTAAAAATGGGCAGAAGATATGAACAGACATTTCTCCAAAGACTTACAGATGGCCAACAGACACATGAAAAGATGCTCATCATCACTAATCATCAGG
Source organism: Mellivora capensis (assembly GCA_004024625.1). Taxonomy (NCBI): domain Eukaryota; kingdom Metazoa; phylum Chordata; class Mammalia; order Carnivora; family Mustelidae; genus Mellivora; species Mellivora capensis. The sequence continues at coordinate 60,057 of PISX010010615.1, forward strand.
GAAATGCAAATCAAAGCCACAATGAGCTACCACCACACACCTGTCAGAATGGCCAAAATCAACAACACAAAAACAATAGGTGTTGGCAGACATGTGGAGAAAGGGGAACCCTCTTACACTGTTGGTGGGAATGCATGTCATTATTCATGCCCTGCACACCTCCCATGGCTTGGGAGGATGGAACCCACAAAAATTTCATTTTGAGGTCTTATGTGGTGCCTCTCATATAGTAATTATTCTGTCAGAGTCTGTTTGTGGCTAAATAAAATGTACAAAATACAGAGGAAATTAGTACTGTTTTTAAATGAAAGTTTTCTATTAAAAGTACTTATCTGTTCAAACAAAACATGAATGCAAATAGACTCAAACCATTCTTCTATTTGAGAATAAGGAGAATGTATTTTCAGTTTTTGTTTTTAATTTGAGCTGTTTGCTTTTGGGTTTCATTGAGTAAACTGAGGAAGGTAATATTTTGGTTATTCCTCTTCTAACTGCATATGTTATATAACACGAGATCTTGGAAATACCACTTTTCTTGAGCAGCTTCTGGTCTCATAATTTAAAGTCAGGCTTGGATTTCTTAGCTAGATCAGTGCATACCTTTTGTCCTTTGCACTTCCTTACTGGTTGATGTGTTGGCATAGTCCCACTGGTTTTGTTACTTCATTTGTGAGTCCTTTTATGGACTTTAATCAACTGTGATGTTGTATCTGATCCTTCTCTCCTTTGAATTATGTAACATATTCAGCTATGTGGTCCTCTGTTTTCCCTATGAGTTTAGAGTAGAGATATCTCTGACTTCCTCCCACATTCTTTTCTGCATCATGTTGCTCACAACTCCCACATATAGTTAAGTCATATAGAAGTGTGTGTGTGTGTGTGTGTGTGTGTGTGTGTGTGTTTGAGAGAGAGAAAGAATGTGTCTACAAGTCAGGGTGAGTCATACTGAGGGACACAAGCCAGCCATGAGCACAGGCAGTCACAGGAGCATGGAGATACCTAGAAAAGTCCTGAGCATTTGGGTAAAATGGCCACTTTCCTCTTCCATGTCAATCCTACCTGCATTCAATTTATGTTTGTATTTTAGCTGGCTGTCCTACCTCTTGAGCAGAGCACCAGAATCCTTGTGAGTTTAGAAGGCTCTGTAGGAGTTTTATGAGCTCACAATACTTGTTTAAGAGCTCTTGATTAATCATAATTACTGTTTTAGAATGAATCTCTCTCTTTTTTTTTTTAAGGAGAAGGCAAACCCTACTTGGATTTTCAGAGTCTCTTCAATACCACGAAGAGTGAATTATTTTAATTTTCATATGTTAATGTCGTGGTAGTACATTAATAATCATCACTCAGAGAGACAGCAGCCCTGGTGGCCACTTATACATAAAGTCCTAAATGTATTCTTTTAAATGATTTGCAGTTTGGGAGAGGAGGAGAGACCTAAGAATCAGATCTGGCTGTGTATAATAAAAGAGCATTATGCTATCAAGAATAGTTCTCATCATTTTCCATAGTAACATTATGGTATACAATTAAAATGGCAATATTTCCATGGTGTGACAAAATTGTATTGTCATGACCACCATATAGGGAGAAAACTAACACTTAGTATCCTTGTAATAATAATGAAATATTGGGGCACCTGGGTGGCTGTGTCCGTTAAGCATCTGCTTTTGGTTCAGGTCATGATCCCAGGGTCCTGGGGTCGAGTCCCACATAGGCCTCCCTGCTCAACAGGGAGCCTGCTTCCCTCCTTCTCTCCCTCTCCCCCTGTTTGTGCTTTCTCTCTCTCTCTCTTACTCCTTCTCTCAAATTAATAAATAAATAAAATATTTTACAAAATACTAAAATACTGGGGCACCTGGGTGGCTCAGTTGGTTAAGTGGCTGCCTTCCACTGGGGTCAGGATCCCAGGGTCCTGGAATCGAGTCGCATCAGGCTCCCAGCTCTGTGGAGAGCCTGCTTCTTGCTCTCCCTTTGCTTGCTGCTTTGTCTCCTTGTGTTCTCTCTCTGTCAGTATCTCTCTGTTAAATAAATAAATAAAATCTTTAAAAAAAAAACTGAAATACTTAGAGCAAGCATTAGAATTTTTTTTTATTTTTTAGAATAAACAACTATTATGATGTCATCGAAATGGAAAGTGTTGCAAAGGGCAGAAAACAGTTTTGGCAGAATGTACAGGGAATGCTGATGGTATTCATTAAGCATGAAATAATAAGAGGAGCAAAATTTCCATCTCCGTCCCCTCCCCTACGAAATATCTTCTTGTGTTTTCATCGCTCCTTTTGAAGTCAATATACTATCTTTGCTTTAATCCATTTTTAAAGCTTCCTTTGAAGTCAGTGGGAGCTCGTGCCTGGAAGAGAGGAAAGTGGCCGAGGATTGGGTGCCTGCTGGGGAAGAGGGACCAGCCTAATCATCAGCAGAAAAGAGTATTTATTGATTGTCCTTCTCTACATGGTCTGTTAGGCTCCATAGCAATGTGATTTTTAAAATGGTTGGATTCATTTTCTAGTATTATAAAGATATTAAGATGACCCAGACCAGTTACTTGTTTTAAAGACGGTGTTTTCATTTAACACAACTGGAGAAAATTGAATATTTATAAATGGAAGTAATTCTTTTATCTTGATACTTTCACAAATGCTGTTTTACCTAAGTGAATTTTCTAGATAACTAAACTAATAATTATCTAATAGAGTAATTCCTTCAAGGACAATTGAAGAGTGAAGGATTATTTTCTCCTGTATGAAATTACTTCAGACTGCTTAGCTTTTTTTTTTTTTTTTTTTTTTTTGTCTCCTGTCATTAAAGACTTTGGGAAGTAATTGATTAGTCATTCTTCCTGTCTCTTCCTGACTGCTGCTCATTGTCCCATGTGATGCAGATCATGTGTTCTGTTTCTATTCTGCTCTCTTATTTTACACGGTGTTACTTCTGGAAGGTTGGGAGGGCCTGAGGTAGCTCTATGCCTTTCCTATGGGGTAAAACACAAAGACTGCCCCCTTTTTCATGTCCTGTTCCCTCTCCTCATCTTGTCTTGTTCCTTACATCCCTTGTCTCCTCTCCTCAGCCTGCTTCTTTTCTCTGCCCCTGTCTCCACACCCCACCCCCCGCCACCCCCACCCCGACAATGACATCGCCTCCTAGGAGCAGAGGGGGCCCGCATTGCTGACTTGGGTACAGGCTTGGGCTCTGCGTCTCTGATTGGATCTTGACCTGGATGCCTCTCTGGGCCTCCAACTCAACACTTAAAAGCTGAGCTCAGCAGCTCCCACCAAGCTTTTTATTTTTAATCTCTGTGAGTGGCATCACCAGCCTGTATCTAGTCTGAAAATCTGTGAATTGCCCTTGACAGTGTCTCCTCCTTGTCACTCCACATTTAATTATTTAACAAATCCTGTCCTGTCCACCTTGGAAATCCATGATTTGCCTATCTTCTTCACTCCTCTCTGCCACCATCTGGTCTAGTCCTTATGATATCTTGCTGAGGACTACAGCTGCCTCCTCTCTAGTCACTTCCTTATACAAACTTGTCTTCACACTGTTGCAAGTTATCTCCCTAGAATTTGACAGATTTAAGAACCTCCCCCTCAGTTTGCCTCAGCTGAGCATCTAAAGCCTTTTTAATCTGAACTGCCTCTCCAGCAACTTTTCTCTGCAGTAAATCCATTGTTTCCTGCCACTGAAAATGCTGCTTGATTCACTTGGCAAATGCCTATGTGTCCCTCCAGATTAGGCGGAGTGTTTTTTTGGTGAAGCCTTCCTTCCTTACTGTCTTCGGGCAACCTCACCTGCCCCTTGTCTGGGTCCCACTCTCTCCTCTCTCCTCATTGACAGTGCTTAGAGGGATGACCTGCAATTATCTCTTTATGTGTGTCTCCTGCACCAGAATGAAGAGTGTAGTTTGTAGTTTATTTCTCTTCCCATCCCCATGCCTACCTGACCTTGCGTACAGATCAATAAAACATCTGGTGAAGGAAGGATGATTTTGAGAGCTCTTTTTCACTTACATTTGGGCTTGAAGTTGTTTTATGTTATTGAAAATGCTGGTTCAGACATTAAAATAATAAAACATTTTAACAGAATATCCCTTCAGGAGGCATATAGTTAGAAAAGGTATAAATTTTTTTTTATCACTTTTAAGGGAAAAGAATGCCTGCAAACTGAGAATGATCTAGCAGAAGGACAAAGTTCTGGTCCTTAGTGATGTCCTCAAACCCTCAAACCCTCAAACCCTCAAACCTCCAGAATCATCTGCTGCTAGAGTCCTTGTTACATGAGAAAAATGACTCCTGATCATTAAAACCACTTTTGGAGGGTACAGAGAGCAGACATCCGCGTCAAAGCTTCTACTTCTCACGATTTCTGGGAGGATGTCAGTTAAGAGCCTCTTAAAAAATAGTTTTTCTTAGTGTTTTTGGCAGGACCTATAAATCAAACCAACAAGTCCCTGAAGTTTTCGTTTAAAAAATGATAATAGCGGAGAAACATGCAGCCAAAGTTCCTAATCTATGATAGGAGTGAGAAACCTTTTTTTTAAAAAAATTTTTTTTTTATAAACATATTTTTATCCCCAGGGGTGCATGTCTGTGAATCGCCAGGAAACCTTTTTTCTTTTAAAGAAATGTAGAAAATGTCAATGGGGTACCCTTCCTTACAAAGATAAACTTGGTTTTAATTTTAGTGGTTTTCTGGGCAATGATAAAGATAGAAAATTACCCATTTAATTAATTTAAAAATTGAGTGAGAACATCTGACTGTATTCAATAAATATATAACAGTATGCCTTAATTCCACTGGTTGGACAATTAAAGGAGGAGAACAAAAGTAAGACAGTTCTGGTGGCAGAGCAATGGGGAAAGTAAGAGGCAGAACACAGTTGGTTTAAAGGGAAGGCTGGGGACATAGAGCTTCATTGTCCCTCCCTCCTTTCTAGCTTACCTCATCTGGCCCAAACCATCCTCCCATGGCATGTCTACCCGAGGTACTTCAAGTTCTTCTCTCAGTTTTTAATCAGTCTCTGTGCCCAGACTCTGCCCCCAGAGCCTCACTTGTGCAGGGCCCAGAGTCCCGTGAGCTGTGGAGTCTCATCTCCTTCATTTTCCCAGATGGGTGAAGCTTGTACCTGCTCATCTGCAGCTCTCTGGGGTCCTAACCAACCTTTGGTTTTAATCCTCTGAACCTTAGTGTCTTTGTGTGAAAACGGGATTAGTAATACATACCCCACAAGGCTGGAAGTCACCCAGCAGGTCCCCAACAGACATTTATTTTCTTTCTCTCTGCTTTTTTTGCTGTTCCAGTTGCCTCACTTTCCTCTCTGCTGATACCAACGCTCTCGAATCCTCTCACCAACTAAGTCATTGGCTGGGAATTTGCCTCTGCAGTTCTGCCTGGAATCTACTCTTGTGTCTGAGAGTGGGAGGCTCAGGGAGGCTTTGAGGTGAGGACAGCTTTGTACCAGCTGCAGAGTCAGACATCAAGACTCAGGTCCTAGTTCCATCGTGTCCTTGCTGTGAGAACTTTGGACAGGTTGCATTTTCCCTTGGTGGCCTAGCTTCCTCATCAGTAATTTGGGGATAATAATTATTTTGACTTCCAGGACTGTAGGAAGGATTCAATGAATTACTTCATGAAAAGTGGTTAGTGCAACATCTAGCACATTGTTACTGCTCAGTAAGTGTTATAGATACCCCAATTTAGAAAATTTGCTGACCAATGGCATGATGTGCTCAGTGTCCAGTTTCATCATCTCATGTCAGAAAGAAAGCATGGCAGGATTCAAGTGCTGGTTTCAGAGGAGTGTCCAGAGCAGGCCCTCGAGAGATGTTTGCTGGGGTTCACTGCCTGTGATGGAGAGGGAGGGTGGAGGGGTACACTGGCTTTGCTTTGCATGGGAGGGGGCGTGACCCCAACAGGGGAGGATGCAGTGACTTGGGTGCAGCTCCCTGGGAAGGGAGTGGTGGGGGCAGCCAGGATGAGGAGTCCACAGGCTGCTGCTGCCATCACCTGAATGCTCTTGGTATCTGCCCTGGCCTCACCCTCTTGCCACCAGCTCAGAAATCACCTCATGGCCCAGAGCTCTGCAGCCCCTGCTTAAAGAAATACTGCCTTAGAAAGATCATGTGCCATTCTGAGATAGAATTTTGAGATTCTACACAGGAGAGCAGGGTTTTACCTTTTTTTTTTTTTTCCCCCTCAGTGAAGAGTAGAGAGAGAAGCTGAAGAGAAAACTACTTACAAGCATCAGCAAAATATTTAGGTGTGCAGAAAAAAGAATTGTCCTAAACCAACTTTAAAAGGATAGCTATTCTTAAACTCTTTATCAAAAATATCATTATCTAGCATTCTGGCCACAGGATTGGAATGATTTTTAATAGGAAACCAGAGTTTATGTGTCTAAGTGTGTCAGTGTACATCAAGGTACTACGTCATTTCTTATTCTAGTCTGAAAAAATGAATGAGTTATCTTCCAAGGGCTTGTATCATTTTCTAGAATAACTATAGTTCTGAAACCTGTCATTTATCACATATTCTGAGGCAGCGACAGACTATCTGAATTTGGCAAGTCCCAGAAAATCCAGTATGCCTGCCTGGTGACAGCAGAGTGGAGTTACATCATGTGTAATTTAACGTATGTAAATTCAACCCGGAACATTTGGAAAGAAATTTAAATATTGTGACTCATTCTACATTCCAATTCACTCAATAAGCCTTGGCCTGCTTGGAGAGCTCTCTTGAGATGGGAGACACACTTTTCTTTTCCTCAGTTGATCTCAGCTCCCTTATTCCCCCCAGGGTGGAGCATCTCCCTGAGCTAAGAGCGATTCTGGGTTTAACCACCACTCCTGAATGCAAGTCAACTTTTCATCCCTTTTTAACCCAAGAAAAAGTTAACTCTTCCAACCGTGGAGAAAAGCAGTGTTATTGTGTGGCCAAGCATCAGTCCCTATGTGGTGTCTTCCTAGTGGATTTTCAAGAATGGTGTACAAAATGAGTATCTTTTGCCGTATGTGCTACCTTAAGAATTTGAGCCTTGATGAAATGCAGCTCCTTGCCCCCCACCAGTTGCCTGTCTCATTTGCCCTTCCACACTTCCTCCCCCACCTCTTGTTTTCTTCCTTTACCATTGGCATATAAGCGACCAGCAGTAGGTTCTAGAAGGGCTAGTCCCTGACCAGCAAGCAGCCACCAGTACTGTGTTCAGTGCTGGAATTAGGAGCATCTGAGACACAGCAGGCACCCTTCAAACTCAAGGCTTAGGTTTGGGGAAACACTACCGAGGAGCAAAATCCCTTAATTTGTGACACCAGACTCTAGCCCAAGAGGAATCTAGTCATTGTGTTCATTCTTACTAGAATAAAGAGAGTTGGACTTTCTTTCTAGACTATGTTAATTCTCACAGTAGCACAGCATTAGATAGAATCTCTCCATGTAGATTCTGTGTCTTGCATTGCCCTCATCTGCAGACTATTTGGGATATTTTTAAGACCACCAGACAAATGCTCATGGCGGGGTGGGAAGGAAAACTGAGAAGTTCTAAGATTGTCACCTCATGTTTTGTTACTGTTCCTTAGTGATATGGGGAGGAGAGAAGCAAGGGGTAGCTGATTATGGCTACCTACAAGAAGTCATAGAATCATAGAATTTTCGTAATGGAGGGAGAGAATCTCAACCCCACTGCTGGAATTTTAGAGGGGTGAAATGATTTGTTTGAGGTCAAAATATGTGGCAGAACTAGGAGCAGAACCTCTCTTTCCTGGCCCCAGGCTGGGGGTTCCTTACGCAGTTACAATATCTCTGATGAACTGGCTTGATAGGAACGGGTTTAGCCTGTTTTGTGGTTGTGTAGCCCCACCCTTTAATGAGCTCCCTGAAAAGGGGAGAACAAAGTTCACATTGTTCTTACTTGTTTGGGTTTTAGGGTGCATGATTGTCACTGGCAAAGTGCTACATGTGCCTAAAACTCTGAAAACTTTGCTTTTATATACAGGGGTTGGGGATGGATGAGAATGGGTGGGTTAGGATGGGTGATGGAGTATGGTTTATGCAAATAATGAGAGTCATGATTGCAAAAATGGATTCCACTTACAGTAATGGATGGTTATGGAATTAATGGGGGTTTTATGAATATTTCATGCTGTGATTTATTTGGCATTAGGCAAGGAGTAAGTTTGAAATGAGAAATAGCTTTAGATTACTTTCTTGGAACTTTACTTGTCATGGGTCTCCCTAGGATTTCATCTTTGTTAAGAAATCCCCTGTATCCTCCTGATATCCTGGGAAGAAGGTGAGGCCTAAGAAGCTGCAGGGCAAAAACAGCCATTATGCAGATCAAAGACATTTATTTAAATGTTCACTCTGATTCAAGCTTCAAAGTCCAGGAGGTCAGGTCATATGTTCATAGAAGGAAAGGAATTCTTCTTGACCTTTATCTTTTGATGGCATAGTTTGAATGGAACTTCTGTTTCACTAAGATGATTATTATTCGTTTACCTGCTACTAGTGGCCTCTGTCTTTTTAAATGTTGCATTTGCTGCAGTATGGTACATGCCACACCCAGCAGAGAGTAAACCTTGCTTAGTATCAGTGTATAAATGGTTGCTTCTTTGAGCTCTGGGTCTAGGATTTACAGTTGTTCTCTGGGACCAATTTTACCCAGACATCTTTCCTCAATGATTCATGAACAGACTCTTTACTGAGAACTTTGTGAAAGCAGCTAAGGGGTCAAGTGCAAAGGACTTCAGATTGCTAAGTGTTAATTTAAAGGAAAATGACAAATAACATGAGACATTGTTCTTACATTTGATTTCCGCTGCCTTCTTTTTTTTAATTTAATTTTTTAAAATTTTAAATAAACATATATCTTTATCCCTAGGGGTACAGGTCTGTAAATCTCCAGGTTTACACACTTCACAGCACTCGCCATAGCACATACCCTCCCCAATGTCCTTAACCCCACTCCCCTCTCCTGACCCCCCCTCCCCCCAGCAACCCTCAGTTTGTTTTGTGAGATTAAGGTCACTTATGGTTTGTCTCCCTCCCAATCCCATCTTGTTTCATTTATTCTTTTCCTACCCCCCAAAGCCCCCATGTTGCATCTCCACTTCTTCATATCAGGAAGATCATATGATAGTTAGTTGTCTTTCTCCGATTGAATTATTTCACTAAGCATGATACCCCCTAGTTCCATCCATGTCGTCGCAAATGGCAAGATTTCATTTCTTTTGATGGCTGCATAGTATTACATTGTGTATATATACCATCATCTTTATCCATTCATCTGTTGATGGACATCTAGGTTCTTTCCATAGTTTGGCTATTGTAGACATTGCTGCTATAAACATTCGGGTGCACGTGCCCCTTCGGATCACTACGTTTGTATCTTTAGGGTAAATACCCAGTAGTGCAATTGCTGGGTCATAGGGTAGTTCTATTTTCAACTTTTTGAGGAACCTCCACGCTGT
>PISX010010616.1:0-69466 GCA_004024625.1 Mellivora capensis
TTTTTTTTTTTTTTTTTTTGCTATTTTTTTTTAGTTTCTTTTCAGCGTAACAGTATTCATTGTTTTTGCACCACACCCAGTGCTCCATGCAATACTGCCCTCCTTAATACCCACCACCTGGCTCCCCTAACTTCCCATCCCCCGCCCCTTCAAAACCACTCAGGTTGTTTTTCAGAGTCCATAGTCTCTCATGGTTCACCTCCCCTTCCAATTTCTCTCAACTCCCTTCTCCTCTCCATCTCCCCATATCCTCCATGTTATTTGTTATCCTCCACAAATAAGTAAAACCATATGATAATTGACTCTCTCTGCTTGACTTCTTTCACTCAGCGTAATCTCTTCCAGTCCTGTCCATGTTGCTACAAAAGTCGGCTATTCATCCATATATATGGACCACATCTTCCACATCCCATACACTCCATAGTATATATGGACCACATCTTCCTTATCCATTCGTCCATTGAATAGCATCTTGGTTCTTTCCACAGTTTGGCTACCGTGGCCATTGCTGCTATAAACATTGGGGTACAGATTGGCCACTGGCTTTTAATCGCACTTCATTTTCTAGATTATTTAAACGTGATGAAAAAACACAGAATCAACATTGTTTGGAGGTGAGTTAAAAAAGAGCACTGATTTTATTAGTCATTACCTCTGAAATTAAGGGGGTAAAACAGATTGAAGATAAAACCGTACTTAGGGAGAATATCTTCTCCCAAGTGTCTTGCATGCTTCCCGAGGAGATGTGTAAATAATAGTCCTAACTAAGAACTGGCTGAAATGTACTCGAGGCTCTATGTCACGACCTGAGATGAGGGACGGTGGGGGGGGGGGGGCATGTGGGGAACACAGAGAAAAGGCATCCATACACTTGGAAGGAAAGTGTATAAGTATATGTGGTGGCCAGAGGCGGGAGATTGGATGGAAATTCAGGCTAGCTGAGTGTTTGGCAATTAAAACTTAGAACTGTATTAATATGCAGTCAAGAGAACAAAGTTAGCATCAGTATTAGTATTCCTACAAAAACTAGATTTTCATGACCAAAAGTTGGTTTATCTGAGACCTATGTGTGCACACAGAAATGCACCATTTTTCTAGAACTAAATGAGACTTTAAAATGATCCCCAAAGGCTAGTCTGGGTCTAAATTATAATCGTTCTTTCTTTCACAATATACCAATAAACAAAACACTGCTCCCTTCTTAGTTTCCAAATAGTTTGGGGAAAGTATATCATTTTGTTGCCGTATTTGATGTTTGATGACAAATACCATAGACCTTAATTAAAAATGAACAACAAAAAAATTAATGTTTTCTATTAGATGTTACTATTTTCATATATATGAAAAAGTGTTATATTAATTAATAAATATAATATATAAGTATATATACATTAAATATATACTGCTATTTTATAGCATTTTATATATAAAACTATGATCATTTACTTGCATAATTGCTGCATGTCACATTCAGAATGTATTGAGAGAAACAGGAAAAATGTAAAAATGAAGAGGTAACAGGAAATGAATAGATTGTATGCAAAAGCAGTAAGCAAGTAATTATAAGAGAAAGAAAACAGGAAATAGAAAGGAAGAAGGTAACGAAGAAGATAGGAAGGAGGATGAGATTGAACATTCCCATGAAGTTGGAAAAAGAGGAAAGAACCATTAGAGAGAAGCCTGGTTATAAGGCTGGAAAATTATGAATGCTTTGGTTCACTTTATAGTGATTTTATTTTCATTTAGTAATAAGTTATTATTTGTGATTTTGTAAAAATTTTATTAAAATAATTTTTATTAATAATGCCAGCTAACACCTATGTAGCACTCACTTTACAAAGCTGTCCCTTCGTTCAAGCATTACATCTCATTTATAGATTCACCACAACCTTATGAACCTTTTAATCAAGATTTTGCTTAAAAATTTATTATGTTTTTTGAATTTTGAAAAATACAGATAACTTAAAACAATATCAGCATCAATATACCAACACACAAATTTAACTACTCGATAATATAGATTCACTTGACTTAAAAAAAGGAAATAATATGTACATACTACAGCTAACCATTTAATCCTTCTATTTCCCTCCCATGATTCCTATCTACTCTTAGTGTATATCTTACCTCTACATGTTTATACATATATGTAACCATCATAATTTACAGAATATTTTATATATTCTAAGTATTTTTATTAATGGTGTCACACTTTCAGACTGTATTGTTCTTTCCCATATCTTTTTTTCTCCATTGAACATTTGTTAATTCTGAAATTTTAAAAATGAGTAAACATAATCTTATGTTATAATCTTTCTATTTCATATTATTTTGTATTTTTTAAATATTTATTTATTTATTTGAGAGAGAGAGTGGACACACCAGCAGGAGGGCCGGAGGGAGAGGAAGAGAGAATCTTAAGCTGACCCTGCACTGAGCATGGAACCTGATGTGGGGCTTGATCTCACAACCCTGAGATCACTACCTGAGCCAAAACCAAGAGTTGGATGCTTAACTGACTGTGCCACACAGGCTTCCCTTATTTTGTTTTTGTATTTTTACTTTTAGGACAGTTTTAGGATCACAGCAAAATTGAAGGGGAGTTACAGAGATTTTTCATGTATCCCTCCCCCCACATGTACACAGCCTCCTATTATCAACATCCCCCACCAGAGTGGTGTGTTGTTTACAACTGATGAACCTAGATTGCCACATCATAATCACAAAAGTCCGTAGTTCACATTAAGGTTTACTCTTAGTATTGTATATTCTGTATTTGGAAAAATGTGTAATAATATGTGTTCATCATTATAATATCATACAGAGTATTCTCACTACCCTAAAAATCTTTTGGGCTCTGCCTGTTCATTCATGTTCTCATCCTCTTAACCCCTACCTGGTAACCACTTATCTTTTTACTGTCTCCACATTTTTGCCTTATCCAGAATGTCATATAGGTGGAATCATACTGTACGTAGCCTTTTCAGATTTGCTTCTTCCACTTATAAATATTCATTTGAGGTTCCATCATGTTTTTTCATAGCTTGATAATTAAGTTCTTTTTAGCAGTGAATAATATTCCATCATTTGGAAGTACACTCTTTATTCATCCACTCACCTAGTAAAAAATATCTTTGTTGCTTCCATGTTTGGGGAATTATGAATAAAGTCAGTATAGATGGGTGCAGAATTTGTATGGACATATGTTTCCAACTCCTTTGAGTAAACACCAAAGAGTATGATTGCTGTATCATATGCTAAGAGTATATTTAGATTTTTAAAACAAACAAACAAAAAACCCAAAAAATCAAACTGCCTTTCAAAATGATTGTACTATCGTGCATTCCTACCAGCAATGTGTACAAGTAACTATTTTTCCATATCCACTCCAGCATTTGGTATTGTCAGCATTCCAGATTTTGGGCAGTTTAATAGGTGTGTAATGGTATTTCATTATTGTTTTAATTTTTATTTCCCTGATGACATAAAATGTGGAGCAGATTTTCATGTGCTATTTGCCATCTATAGATCTTTGGTGAGAAGGTCTATTAAGGCCTTTGGCCCATTTCTTAATAGGGTTGTTTGTTTTCTTATTGTTGAATTTTCAGAATTCTTTGTATATTTTGGGTAACAGTTCTTGATCAGATGTTTCTTTTGCAAAGATTTTTCCCAGTCTGTGGTTTGTGTTCTAATTCTTTTGACTTTGTCTTTTGCACAGCACAAGTTTTTAATTTTAATGAGGTCCAGCCCATCAATTATTTCTTTCATGGATTGTGCCTTTGGTGCTTTACCTAAAAAGTCATCACTGTACCCAAAGTCATCTAGGTTCTTCTCTTATGTCATATTCTAGGATTTTTAAAATTTGCATGTTATATTTAGGTCTAGGATCCATTTTGAGTTCATTTTTGTGCAGGGTGTAAGGCTTATGTCTATATTCTTTTTATTTATTTACTTCTTTAACGTGTGGATGTCTAGTTGTTCAGTGAAAAGACTGCTCCATTCTGTTGCCTTTGCTTCTTTGTGAAAGATCAGTTGACTGTATTTATGTGCGTCTATTTCTGAGTCCTCTATTCTGTTTCAACGATCTATTTGCCTGTTCTTTGGCCACCAATTTTTGCACTCAAGGTTTCATTTTTTAGAGTAGTCAATACTAATACACATAGACTGAGTTAAAGTATTTTATCCATAGTTCAGGATTCTGTTGTATCACCTAATAGTTTTTAAACCCATGGACTTTAAGGGTTTATCCAGATGTTTGCTTTTTACCCACTATATTATCTTTGATAGATTTCCTTGTGCATATGTGAGATTTTCTCTAGCACTTGCATAACCTAACAGTTTATAAATCCATGGACTATATCCAAAAATCTGGATTTATCCAGATTTTTGCTTTTTTTCAAACTGTATTATCTTTGATAGATTTCCTTGTGCATATGTAAGATTTTCTCTAACACAGAGGTTCTCAGCCATCTAAACCTAGTGAAATCATCTGGAAATCTTTTGAATACTATATATAAATGGTAATTCAGTTTGTCTGGAGTAGGACTTTGGAATATATTAAGAACATCCTAGGGTGGCTGGGTGGCTTAGTCAGTTAAGCATCTGCCTTCAGCTCAGTTCTTGATCCCAGGGTCCTGGGATCAAGCCCCACATCAGGTTCCCTAATAAGGGGGGAACCTGCTTCTCCCTCTCCCTCTGCTCCTGCCCTCCCCCACTCATGCACTCTCACTCTCTCTCTCTCAAATAAATAAACAAAATATTTTTTTAAAAAAAGAACATCCCAGGTTTTCTTAATGTGTTTCTAGTCTTAAGAACAACTACTCTTGTCTAGGACAGTACTTCTTAAATTTTAATATGCATGAAAGTTACCTAGAGAACTCATTAAATTGCAGCTTTTGATTTAGTAGAGCTGAGCACACCTGAGAATCTGCATTTATAACAAGCTTCCAGGTGATGGAGAACCACACTTTAAAGCAACAAGGCTCTAGGATATGTAAAATACAATTTCACTTAGAAGTGAAATTGTGGAAATATGTGTGCATCTTCAGTTTTATTAGCTGTTTTCAAATTGTTTGCAGATTTTTACTATTTTCGTCATTGTATACTATATTTATAGATATCCTTATCACTTTAGTAGTATATAATTTTTAAAACTTTACCAATATTATGTATTTGAAATTATGCTCTTTTAATTAAAACTTTCATAACTATTAATTCTGCTAGTCAAAGTGGTCATTAAATTTACCTCTTTTATGAATAAAATTCTTCTATAAATTTCCTATTTATATCCTTTATCCATTTTTTTAAGATTTTTTAAAAGATATTTATTTGAAAGAATGAGAGACAGAGAGAGAGAGAGTACACACAGGAGCAGGGGCAGAGGAAGAGGGAGTGGGAGAAGCAGATTCCCCTGCTGAGCAGGTTGCCCAACAGGGGGGCTCCATTCTAGGATCCCAGAATCATGACCTGAGCTGAAGGCAGAAGCTTAACTGACTGAGCCACCTAGGTGCCCCTCCATTATTTTAAGATTTACTTATTTATTTATTTTTTAGAGAGCAACACAGAGCACAAATGAGAGTGAGGGGAGGAGCAGAGGAAGAAGGAGAGAGTTTGGTAGGATAAGTTTCTCTCTTTACTTTTCTTACTCAAGGTTGTTTGGCTACTCTTTGTCCTTTCCCATCAATATTAATACTGAATTAATCTTGTAGAATTTTGTGAATAAAAATGGAAATTTTAGTGCATTTTATCAAATGTATAGATTTATATGTATAGGGAAGAATTAACACGTGTTTTGTAGTCCAGATAAAGTCTCATGAATTTCATCAACTTCAGAACTATACTACTTATCTTGAATATTCTACAAAGATAATTATGTGTGATTAGTGACACTTTTGGACTTTTCTTTCCAATACTAATACTTGTAACTTTTTTCCTAATCTTATGGAACTTGTTAAGAACTCCAGTAAAATGTAAAATAGAAGCAGTGAAAGTGGGCTTCCTTACCTTGTTTAAGTTTTAAGGAAATATGTCTAACACTTCATAATGAAAAATAATAATCATTGTGAAACTTTGTAGATATTTTTAGTGACAGTATGAACAAAACTTTCTATTTCTAGATTGCAACCGTTTTGTTATAGTGTTTCTTTTTATAATATGTTTTCTCTGTATCTATTGACAAGATCATAATATATACTTCTTCAATCTGTTTATGTGAAGTATTAAGTTAGAATATTATTGAACAAAATCCCCAGTCCAGGAGTAATGCACCATTTCCATAAACACACACACACACAAACATATGTATATATATTATACATATACATATATATTCACATATTATACATATATATGTATAAAAAATGAATTTCACTTGATGAGTTCAATACTATAATTATATTTTTTTCTGTGTTCATAAGTGAAAATGCTTTTGTATACTTCTTGTCCATGTTTAATATCACATTATGTCAGTTTCATAAAATTAATTAGTGATGTTTTGGGGCTTCTGGTTGGTTCAGTTGGTTGAATGTCTGACTCTTGATTTTGGCTCAGGTCATGACCTCAGTCTCATAAGACTGAGTGCTACGTTGGGCTCTGCACTCATCTAAGAGTCTGCTTAAGATTCTTTCCCTCTTCCTCTTCCTCTGCCCCTCCCCCTGCTCTTATGCATGTTCTTTTTCTCTCTCTCTTCAAAAAATAAACAAATCCTTGGGGCGCCTGGGTGGCTCAGTGGGTTAAGCCTCTGCCTTCAGCTCAGGTCATGATCTCAGGGTCCTGGGATCGAGCCCCGCATCGGGCTCTCTGCTCAGCAGGGAGCCTGCCTTCCCCCGCTCCTCTCTGCCTGCCTCTCTGCCTACTTGTGATCTCTATCTGTCAAATAAATAAATAAATAAATAAATAAATAAGCAAATCCTTAAAAAATAGAATAAAATAAAATGAAATGAATCAGTGATGTTTTTACTTTCAGGACTAAGTTATATAATAGCAATTATTTCCTTACATTTTCTTTCTTTAATTGTCTTTTGTTATAAAAATAAAGTTATGAAACATAGAGGTTAGTTCCTTAAATATTGGTAGATTTCTTTTAAAAAACTGGGAATATTATTTATTTCTTGCTAGAGAACATCCAAGTCAGGGGTGCCTGGGTGGCTCAGCAGGTTAAAGTCTCTGCCTTCGGTTCAGGGTCCTGGGATCGAGCCCCGCTTCGGGCTCTCTGCTCGGTGGGGAACCTGCTTCCCTTCCTTTCTCTCTGCCTGCTTCTCTGCCTACTTGTGATCTCTGTCAAATAAAAAATAAAATCGTAAAAAAAAAAAAGAACATCCAAGGCAGTTGCTCATTATAGGTGCTCTAGAAACCAGTTCTCTGTCTTGTATTTTTATCATCTTCAATATATGGTTTTCAATTCCCAAGACCCTGTGCATGTAGGGGAAAATAACATGGAGGCTCATCAATAGGAAGTTGTTGTGGACCAAGTATGGAAGTATCACATATTACTTCTGCTCACATTCTATTATTTAACACTTAGCCATGAATAACAGCAAGGGATACTGGGAAACAAGCTAGCCATATGGCAAGAAGAGGAAATCAATTTGGTAACCAATTAGCAGACTTATTACACCCACAAAGGAACATATTATATTTTCCTGCTACAAAATTTTTGTTTTTTTTCTCCTATAAATTTTGTTTAATTCCCCTTTCTACAAAGCATCATGCAAGGGCAAACATACAACTCAGTCATTTAAGGTACCATATGAGTGTTACAACTCTCAGCTAATAGAAACAGTTTAATACTAAAACCTTAGCACAATGCTGCTGCTGACTTCCAACCAAAAAGCACAATGTTATATACATAATAAATCCTCTCATCAGCTGGTGACTCTGCTGTCATTTGGTACATGTTTTCTTCAGTAAAATAACTGACTGGCAAAAACCAACCATAGTCACTGCTGTTTTTGCAATATGTTTGAAAGGCAGGTGGTCATCCCATCTCTGGAGATTAAAAGCAATTCAAAGATAAATGTTGAAAGAAAAGAGAAACCAGGGCAGAAAGTGTGTGGGTTTAGGTGTTTGTTGAAACAGGATGAGAAGGGCTCTTATGTTACTCATCAACTGAGAAACATATTTCCATCTGTTTACACTAACACACTGGTCTGGATGCATACACTGTGACTGCTGTAATGCACACAAACTCAAAAATGTGCTTAGGTTCAAACAGCTGATGTAATATTCATATTATTTTGGCAAAGGAATATATAAAATTGGCCAATGGAGTTTTCAGATAGCAAAGAATAATCTCTTTTTTCCCCACAAAGATATTAATCAAATGTTCTTTCCATGACAAGAATCCAACAAGAACTTACTCAGGCCTATTGCTTTTTAAGCACTGAAAGTGAGCAGTAAATAATAATTTATCCAGGCCTTTTAATGTGTCCAGGGTGTTTTACTTGGATTTGTTTCCTCATCTGGATACAGTACAACAAAGAGTCAAAGAACACAACTGTTGAAAAATCCCAGGAGTATATTGGACCCAAGCACCCACTCAATGTAGTGATCCTTTCTTTGAGTCTATTGCTCTTCCACATTCTCTGAGACTCTTATGATGACAGGGAGATTACATTTTTATAAAATAATCCTTTTCATTGTGAGGACACTTCTTGTTTCATATATATTTCATTATAATGGGCTGAAATCTACCATTATTCAATTTACTGGAACAAATTAGAATAAATTCACAGATCAATCAGATTAAAAAAATTGTCTTTCCTTCCATTTCTTATCTTTGTATAAACATTATTAGCTCCTTAAGTTGTGTCTTTACATGGCACTGTGTCAGGGTTCTTTACTTTTCTGAATGACCTATAATTGTGAGATAACATGTCAGTGTTTCACTCTTAAATGGTAAAGACTGTAACTGAACATATGACCCTTGATACAGTTTTATCAATAAATATGCATTCAAGAGTCTTATCCAAATTGTTTAAAATTGAGGAAAGGAAGGTGCCAAACACAGATTCCTATGGTACTCCTCTAATATTCCCCCCATCCTATTCACATGAATCTACCCATCAATACTGGTTATAATGGCTTAACCCAATAGGATTCTTCCTGACTGTGTGAGCTCCTTGTCCACACTTCTCCATTTTGTTGCTTAAGCTATCATTAACAACTACCAAATGACTCCTAAAATATATATATATGTACACACACTCAATATGTTCATAGAACTGTGGACAGTTAGTTAACCTACCCAAAAGGTAAATTTGGTTATTTTTGACATAGCTAAGCTTGTTCTTCATTTCTCTCGACCTCAAGAGAAAAATTTAGATATACTTTTTACCCTTCCAGTATAGTAGTATCTGTGAAAAAAAATAGTTATGAGAGGTATAGGCAAAAATATAGAATGAAAGAACTAATGTTTATTGAGTAGATTGAGTTTTCCAGTTTTCAGAAGGAAGACAGGATTTGGCTTATTTTTGGAGGATTAGCCAAGTGATAAGACTGGAGTGTTCAAAACAAGAAAGTTCGGGAGGTAAGAGAGGTAATTCAGAACACTCATGCCCAAGGGAATATACTTTTCTGTCTTAACTGCTTTTTTATTTAAACTCTTAAGAATATGATGGGATATTATCTAAGAAGCCAAAATAATAATGCATGATACTTTTCAACTGGGATATGAAAATATGTGGCACAACGAGTACCTTTGAGAAGCTAAAATAAACATTTTTTTTCTTAATACTCCAGGGAGTAGTTTACTCAGAATGTTCTTTAGATTCAAGAAGGAGAAGTGCTAAAATATTTCTGTTCCTCAGAATGTAGTAATTAATATGAGGGAGAATAACTTTTTAATGAATATGTGCAATACTAACTCTCCAAATAAGAAACATTTAGAAGGGATGAAAACATTCTTATTCAGCACTTTCTGAGCACTTAAAATGTCCAAGTATGATCCTATACAGTACTTAGGGATCAATATAAAGTAGTTCCTGCATTCATATTACTTTTCCAGAAATATGTAAGAAACGGAAGAAATTTGTTCATGGTTGGAAAGCAAATAAAGGGTGTAATCTCAGTTGTAACCAGCCAAGTAGTTCAATGAACCATTGCAACCATGATGAAGGTCCACAAAATGGACCATGATGTTTCCCTGCTCTGTGCCTTCATACATGTGTCATTCAACTTAGAATGCACTTCTCCAGATAGGTACATCATATTAATCTAAAAATTGTCTTTGTAGCTTCATCAGCCCCTTCCCTCTCCGTCTGAGTTGGTTGAGTTCTGTTTGTATTTACATAATATTTTATGTACATGTCTTTCCTATAACTTTATATAATTATATTTTTAATTTACCTCTGTTTGTTTCTTCCCATAATATATATATAAGCTACTGGAAAGCAGCAATTCTGTTTTATTAAATTTTAAATCACTAGCACCTATCATAGTCCCTGGTGCATAGCAAATGATAAATAAATACCCTCTAACCAAATGAATAATACATAAATCTGTATAGAGAGATCTTTTAAGGTTAGTCTTCCTATAATTACATTTGCTCCTTTATTATCATATTCTGGCATTAACAAAGGCATACAGTGAGGTTACAGGATACATACATAAACACACATATCCAGTATAATATATGCCAACTATAGAACAAAATACATATGTATATATCCATGAATATATGCATAAAATGTATATATGTGCATATGCATATAAAAGATATAATTCATTAGTTATATAGGTTTTATATTATATTTAAAAATGGTAAATGAAAGAAAGTCACCAAATTTCAGTATTTTTATATGGATCCTCTCTATCAATTTACCATGACTTTACAAAGAACTACCTATGGATGCTTTCCTTATAAATGCTCATTAGACTAACACTTAGATACAAGACAATTTGTAATATTTAATACACTTGATAGAAATCAGTAAATTAAAGAGACACACCTTTTATTCAATGCCAAGAAAATTATGACTATCTGAAATTTCCAGAGTTTTTGTGATTCATATTTAAATGTGAGTCCCAGAAGCTAGCCCCAGTATCAAACAATTTCTGGCAAGAGAATGACTTTTTTTCCAATGAATAATTTAAAACGCAACTTTTTCCATGTGAACTGTCTTATATCTTGGCAGTAGGCATAGCATTTCAATAATTTATACAATTTTGAATATAATATAGTTAATGTCATAAAAGCAATTTCTTTGATATTGAATTATAAGAGAATGCACTTAGGCCACTGTGACTAATGATCCAGGGGCCAGCAACATGGCAAATTACCTTTTAACCCAATTTTAGAAAGAATCTGTGCATATAACCCTAAGACTGTGCTGAGATCTCCTGGCATATAGTTGCATAATAACACTTGGTCGTTACATTTTAAAAACATAAATAAAACCTTATCATAGAGAGAAGTAGTTAAAGAAACATGATAATTTTTTAAAAGGTAGATGAAAATTATTTTGGTGGGAGCAGAATATTAATGAGAATCATGATTTTATTTTTTACATTTCTAAATAAAACCTATTCTCAGAATATTTCCTAAGGCAAGACTGTAGTCACCCTGCAGATCTAATCATGGTTATTTCATGGCAAGTGAGTAACTGCACATTCTTGTGATAATGTACAGCTTTTATGAGAAACCAAGGAATGTAATGTGAAAATAGATTCCTTGGGCCCTCCAAGGCAAATGAATACGCTCAGGGCATGCCAGGATGTAAGGCAGAAATGGCAAGATTATAACTTCATGACTGAATCCAGACCACACGGGGCTTGCAGTGTATGGTCAGGATTTTGTAAGTATGTAGCTCCATGGGACTGTTTACTTTCATAGACTATGGAGATTTCTATATCATGACAATTTTCCAGCATGTGATGACCAAGTGTCTCCAATAAATGTCAAATGTTTCTAAGTCCCATATTGGTGCAATTTGGGTTGATGCCAGAAGTTTACAGGTATTGTAATGAGTGTATATGGTCCAAAAAAAGGGGGAAATTCATGTCTAAAGATCTGGCAAGGCTAGACTTCCATTTTCTAAATGGAAATTATCACTGATCACTGTCTTCTTCAGTTTGGTCCTCCTGTCATGCCCTATCACTTCCAGTGTAAAGGTGCACATTTTCTCTTGATCTACATTACTCACTCTTATTTCAGATATCTTAGTTTTTAGTAAAAGTAATCAGGGGTTTGATTCTCATAGGAAGTTTCCTCATCCACCTTTGGAGTCTGAATTTTGATCTACTGTCTGTCTTGATGCAACACCACAGTGTCTTTGTTGGAGGTTTATAAGAATAAATCTTGAAATCAGATAGTGTAGTCTTCCAGTTCTCATGTTTTTTTTTTTTTTCAAACCATGCCTGAACTTAGTTATTTTAAACAACTACATTTGTATATTTTACTCATGATACTGTGATTTGGACACATTTGAAGTCTTACTGGAATGACTGGAAGAATTAAGAGCCTATAGGAGTTTCCAAGGGTGTTTCCTAGGTGCCCTTTTTGTTTCTGTTGTTTCAAAACTTCTCCATATGTGGCCCATGTGTTATCTCCACCATGATGGCTCCCAGGTAGTCAGTCCAATTATACAGCAATTCAGACCTCCAAGAGTGAGTGTTCTTAGACAACAGAGCAAAAGACAAATGGTACTAAAGTACCATATGATCCAGTCTTGGAAGTCACACAGGAATGATTACTTCTCCTCCAACTCTATTATTTGAGGTGGCCAGAAACCTACTCAAATTATAATGAAGGCACTACTAAGACCTCACTCATGATGGAAGAAACGGTGAAGAATTGGGGGCCATGTTATAAAACTGCCATATAAGCCAACTAACAAAATAGCAGGTGAGTAGATGGAAGAAGAAATTGGGAAATGAATATATAGAACTCTACCCAACGATAGACCCCAGTCCTGTCAACAACAACAAAAAGTCATTAAATTCTCAGTACATTACACATAGCAAATGTCCAACAAATATTAACCTTTGCTGTAGGTATCCTCTTGTTAGACATGCTTCCAATAAGAAAGGGAAGAGAACCAGTGTCCATTTTTTAATCCTTCTCCAGCCACCTCCTAGCTCTGTTTCTAGGGGATGTATGACTTAGAGAATGGGGCACTGTTTTCTTTCACTACAGTTCCTTGGTGAGCTTGTTGGACCACACAGAAATCTCTGGGATCTATGAATAAATTCACGCATAAAAAGGCTTAAATGAAATATATGAAGCTATTAATAGTGATTCTCTCAAAATTGTGAGATAATATTGTATTGAATCACATGAAAACATTGGCTGTCAAGCCATTTGTTCATAACCACCAAAAGACAATTTTAGATGTTTCAACCTCATAGGTGATTTGGGTTTTTTCCCCCCTCACTCATATATTTTTCTACATTCTTTCCAATAGATGTGTATAACCTTCATAATTAGAAAAAAATATTATATTCAAAGAACAAAGACACCAGAGTGCTTCAGAGAAGGCATTATTTTTCTGATTGCACTGAAATGACGCATCTCCTCCTGCAAGTACCAAAAACAACATAGCAGCCTTTACATATAAAAATATGCTCAAACATATTTATAAAACCTCAACCTAACAAGGAAAACTCATATTGAACTGGAGCAGACTTACCTCATGAAATCAGGATCCAGGTGTTACATTATAGCTCTAAGAGTCCAAGGGTAGACATTGGACTTTCTTGTGTTTCAAAAACACTAAAGCAAGCTTGTAGCTACAGGAAATATTTGCTAAGAAGGCAGCTGGGTTCTAGTATGGCACAGCTGGGCTGTTTCCTCTGGTTTATGTGGAGAATAATTTGGCGCCAAGGATGAGACAAGAAAAGTTCACCCAGGCCATTCCAGAGGGCATTTGCTGGCACGTTTTCGAACAGACCAGTGGAGCTGGCCATCAGGCTTATGGGAATAGTGATGATACTGAAAGAAATTACCTACTTTCCTTAAGAAAATTCCTGGAAGGGGTATCATTAGCTAGCTGGGTTGGAATTTTTTTAAGTTCTTAAGTTATACTGCCAAATTGTTTCCTGGAAAAAGCTCATTATGAATTCTTGATAAAATGCTACCATCACTGCAGGTTTAAAGGTATGGAATCAGTTCCTTAAGAATTCTGCCTCTCTAGGTATGGACACCTACATTTGTGTCTTTAAGGAATTTCAGTTGTGATGTTCTTCTTGTGTATTTTGTAACTATTCTCTACTAGGGAGAAGGTTGAATTAAGCAGGCATTGTAGATTCCCTGTGATATATGACTCTGCTGTAAGTGTGCTCTAGCTTTCCTGATGCTGCTGCCTGAGGGGGTAGCTGCTATTATGGTCCTGATTTTTAGCAGTATTTTATATCTTTGAACCATCCAAGTAAGTGAAGCTGAACTAGCCTGAGGTACAGCAGGGATTTGAGCTCTGGTGTATAAACACTCATGTTTAGAGGCCAGCTATTGATCCTCTAGCCAAAACGAAGCAAAAATAAAAATCTTTACAGTCCAAAATATTGAAACTCTTGTATAACAATGTTGTCTTTTTTTTTTTTTTTTGCCTTCAAAATGTTTACAAAGCAGATGGGAAAGTTGCCATCAACCAAAAATTTAAAAATCATTAAATAAATGTTAAGCTACCAAAATTTATCCTTTCTAAATAAGTGCCCTTTATTCTTTTGTCGCATTTAACCCTCATGTATGCAAAGCCATCTTAATATAACCTATATACATGTAAGAAATATATATTCCTTTTGCCATGGAAAATCTATTTAGCAAATAGTTACACCTTTCTTCAGTGAGAAAATCTATCTTAAAATTTAGGGATTACTTGCCTCTTTCTTTCATCCCCCTGATGCGTAGCCCATGTATTAGGTAATCAAAGTTAGATGGAGAGAAGGGGAAGAGAGGGAAGCTATTTCCACGTTGATTTTTTTCGGTAACTCCATGTCCTATGAGGTTTATTCCCAGTAGAGGTTTATTTTCTTCTCTCCATTGCTGATTGTCTTGCTCATTGCTCTGCAGAAGCAATTCTGGGTTTTCCCAAGAGAAAATTACAACTGGGAAAAAGTTGCCCATAACATCTTTCTACCTTCAGTACACAGCCCTCACTACACCCACCATGCTGCTCTCAGGAAGTGTGAAAATATATGCGAGCTATTAAGGCATCATCTCTTCTAGGGGTAGTTACACTTTAATATTAAGCCCTTAAAGGCAGATAACAGCTCTGAGGATCTGAAGGAAGGCCTCTATAATTTCAATAGAGACTTTAAATAAATAGAAGAGAATAGATTTTGGAGAGGTCTTTCTGTCATCCTATAAAGCTATAAAACCTTAAAGCTACATGCTACACTTTTGGTCAAGGATTTCCTATCAGCCCTTCCACCACCCCAGGATTATAGAACACCCATCTGATAGATTATCCTGATGATTAGCTGAATGCAGTTAAAAACTACTGTTTTTAACCATCAACGTCCACTGAAATTCCATCTGTTTCATAAAGCCTTTTCTAATGTCAGCATCCCCTCTAATCCAACTTCATAGGCAGAGTTAGATTTACTACTCTGTGCTCCCAAAACAACTTATATTGCAAAATCCACTTTGTAGCATTCATGATGCCATATTATAATTAATAGTGTTAGGTCTTTCACTGTTTGGACAAAAACTTTAAGATTAGTCTCCCTAATCTAGTCGGTGCTCAATAAATGTTTGTTGAATGGATGGATAGATGGCTGGATGAATGGTTTAAAATAGGTTACCACTTGTTTTACCATTTTGTATAGCTGACCTCCTAAAGGACAAGGCCAATTGAGTAAAACTTGGACATAGATTTTCTAGAAAAGGAAAAACACTAAGTTGAGCAGCATGATTCGAAGTTTGAACTGAAGTTTGAAAGATACATTTTTTTCCCTCAAACATGTTCTTTGCCCCCAAAAGTAGTCCTGGCATATTCCATCAGTAGGTATTCACAAATCTGGCAAGTTTGCATTTACAAGTCACACTTGGGTTATTTTTTCCTCCTATCACTATCTGAGTGATGGGATGAAGGGAAAAGCCATAGAAATCTCTGAAATGTCATAAACTATAAAAAGTCAGTTAGAGTCTATGAGCTGGAGAAAACAATGTTGCTAGTTAGATGCAAGCCAGGAAACCATCAGGCACCCACAAGCAAACCAATTTAGGGGGAAAAAAATCATGAAACAATTTCTCCTCTCAGTTTGAGAACAGCACCTTTTCCAGGAGGTTTGTTATGTAACGTAGATCTGCTTTCACTTTCTGGGGGCTGGCCAAGACTGAAAAAGGAAGTGCCAGCCTAGGGAAAAGAAGACTGTTCTTTTGATGCTGCCAGCCATTACCAGATATGGGAGTGCAAAAAAAGCCAATTCTCCAAAGATTTATAGTTATGTCTAGCTTGTTGACTCAAGCAGTTTGGAAAATCTTCAGAGATATAGTTGATTTGAACTAACCTAGACTCCAAGTCTGTGGAGAGGGAAAAAGGAGCAGAAATAATATGTACATACTCTCAGAGTCAAATCCTTTTGGCCCCAAATTTACATATCTTTTTAAGTAAAAAAAAAATACTCTAACCAACACATACAGTACTGTGTAAGATATAACAATCTATTCTATTAAATATATATGTATATAATTATTGTCCAATTATTTCTCTGATTTTGCATGGCAAAAACTGTAGTAGGCAGTGAAATAGGAAAATACTGTGCTTTTAAATGAGTTAAAAAGAATACTGAAACCCCAAAATTGGAAAATCCTTGAAAAAAGTCACAGAGGACCCTTGACACTATAATTTCATTTTTACTATACTCTCAGAACTTATATTATACCATCCTTGCAGTGGTATGAAATTCTATAGGAAATCTTCATTACAAAGTCAAAGAAATATTACCTCAGCTGTTAAAAACAACAACAACAACAACAAAACAAATATTTTTGGAATATCTTCAATGTGTCAGGCCCTTTTCTAGGTGTTAGTGATAGGCTGTTGAGTAAACTAGTTTCCTACCCAAGGTCTTTACTTATGTTCCATGATGAGAAGAAGCAATAAACAAAGAAGTAAATATCATGACACTGGCAGATTTAAAAGATGTTATACCAAAGAAACTATAAAAGGGGGATTGAGGTGGTACAGCGGGTTATAGGTGCAAGCTATTATCTCAAAGAGACACATA
Source organism: Mellivora capensis (assembly GCA_004024625.1). Taxonomy (NCBI): domain Eukaryota; kingdom Metazoa; phylum Chordata; class Mammalia; order Carnivora; family Mustelidae; genus Mellivora; species Mellivora capensis. The sequence goes on from PISX010010616.1 coordinate 17,167, forward strand.
CCCAGAAAAATCTCTTTTGCTTTAAGATCAAAGCCATCAGTGACACAGGCTTTAACATGAAATTTTAGCCCTTTAACCTTCACTCAGAAATCCATATTTCAGAGTTTCTTCTTTGTAGTAAGTTTTGGGGGTGGAGGAAGTCACTGTAGGGATAGGTGAGTCCAGCAGGGCACAAAAGAGATGGGATAGCATATACTTTTATTCCATGTTTGGCCTAGTGAACACATTTGGAGAACACATGTGCTGACTGGGTGCATAATTCAATTAGATACGTGAAAACCTTTCCTTTAAATGATTTTAGTAATAACTTCAGAGAATGATGAAAAGAGTGCACTTGCCTATGAAACACTGCTGTGATTTTAACACTTTTACTGAGGAAGCAAGTGGTTTTTGCAATGCCCAGAATACCATAGTTATGATAAATAACGGAACTGCTGTTTCTTTCAATAATCTGTGATTGTTTGGGGCCAGATTAAAGACACACTTCATCCACTGTTAGTCCTGGCAATCTAAAGAAGTCTACTGCATGATTTATACGTGCTGCGGTCTTTTGTGGACTCTTACAACTTAAGAACTTGATGGGACATTTAATTGATTCCAGTGAGCCAATGCAACTTTCCAGATCTAAATTGTCAGTGTCTTGCACTTCTAGTTAAGATAATCATCAAATATATCCTCTAAGGGTTTTTCAGTGTTATGTATGACCTGGCTTCCCATGTCATGGAACTTAATATAGGTGTGAACTCTACTGTATTTATTATTTCTGGAAATTATCTGCACAGACATTTACTATAATAAAACACTGTGCTCACACAATTCCTGTGTTGTATAGATTAGTCACCCTTACGCTGACTTTTCAAATTTTTGTTGGTTACATTCCAGACTACAGTTGGATTCTTAGAAGAAATTTAAGTCAAGTCCATGAAGGCTGTTCATTAAACAAGCAAAAAGCTTATTTTATTTATGTAGGTAAAAAAAATATGTACACATTAAAAACAAAACAAAAAAATGAATGAAGCCTCTCACAAACTCAGTTGTACATCATAAGGCAAATGGTGGGGAATAATTCCAAATGGTTGGTTGGGTAAAATCATTAGTATTTCTCTCATTGACTCATTTCACTTATACGTGGAAGTTAAGAAAGAAAACAGATGAATATACAGGAGGGAGAGAAAGAGAGAGAGGGAAACAAATCATGAGAGACTCTTAACTATAGAGAACAACGTGAGAGTTGATGGAGGGAGACGGGTGAGGAATGGGATAGATGGATGATGGGCATTAAGGAGGGCCTGGTTGTGATAAGAACTGGGTATTATTTGTAAATGATGAACCAGTGAATTCTACTCCAGAAACCAATATTGAACTGTATGTCAACTAACTAGAACTTAAATTTAAAAAGAGAGAGAGAAAAGAAATCCTTAGTATTTGGTTTGGATATATACTCTATGATTTTTCTTACTGATATTGCTCCGTGCCCTGACCAAGGAAACTGTGATAGATGGCTGAAATGAGAGAAGGCAGTTGTGGCAAGTCAGACTGCACACTTTTTGGTGAAACCAAAACTAACAAGAAATGTAAATGACCTTTAGTGAATTGAAATCTAGAGCTACATCTAAATATGCATCACCCCCTCACCGTGGCCTCCCCTGAACAGGCGTTGAGGACAGGGTCCTAGGTAGTAGTTGAATTCGAGGCCCGCAAATAATTAAAGGCAAAGCGGATTATTAATTGGTTGACCCAAGAGTGATTCTTTTAAATGTATATGGGAATTTAAAAAGCACTCAACCCCAACACAACCCCTAAATCCTCTTTCCACCTTTGTTGTTTAGAAAGTTTCCAATGGTCTTCAATCTCTCTAACGGGTGATACAGAACAATTAATTATGAATGCAATTGTAAAGTCATGTACATCCCCAATTAGGAGAGAGATAGTCTGTTTTGTAATGATATCTCGAACTTTCACCCTTCTTTTTTTTTTAAGATTTATTTATTAATTTGAGAGAGAGAGAGAGAGAGAACATGGGCGGTGAAGAGTGGGGGCAAAGTGGGAGAGTCTTAAGCAGACTTTGGGCTAAGCATGAAGCCTGACCTGGGACTCGATCTCACAACCCTGAAATTAGAACCTGAGCCAAAGAGTCTGACACTTAACCAACTTCACCACCCAGGTGCCTGAACCTCATAGTTTTTCCTTATGGTGTCATGAAGATGATGACAATGATGATAATGTTTTAATAATTACTTACTATGAATTAAACAGTTTTACATTTTGATGAATAATTTATTCCTTGTTAATCTTCTCTAGGTCATAAATACTTGAATATGGACACAACAATTCAAAATGTTACTAAAATCTGTAGTTATTTAGTGATTTAAAAATTATGCAATTGAACACATTTGCTCCTTTTCAAACTAATTTTAAGCTCAATTTCTAAATGAAAAAAGTTTCAGGAAGTTTAATAGATGATGTATGGAAAAGGAGCATACACCTAGGATAGTAAGATATTTTAGATCTCCTCATTGCTGCTTTTCTGTGCAGGTGCATGGAGTATTGAAAATACCATAAGACACACTGCTTTGTCATGCACAGAGCTCAGTAGAGACCTCTGACCTGTATGCATGCATGATTTACACACAAACCATAACATAGGAAGAGCTACTAGAACTAGATGAGCTTAAGATCCCTGAGACATCACCATTCTTCCCTGCTTATGTCACCCAGAGTAGAAGCATCTATTTTCTTTTCTATTTTCTCCTAGTCTGATGCTCCCTCAGATCATACCAAGTCCTTTCTCGGTACCATAACCTTATTCTGGATGTAGAGCTAACAATACCTCTATTTCTGTTGCCCTACATTAAGGTTATTCATAGTTTTTCTCTATTATAAATAGCACCACACTGAATAACTTTGCACATAAACTATTCTACATGGTTCACTTTAAAAGAAACTTATATAAAACTAATGTTTGCTGTTTCAAACCCACAAGACATACCTATTAGACATGTGTTACTCATGTAAAATGGAAAAGGAAAACATGGAAAATATTTGTCTTCTCTTAATTACTTACTATTTGCCTCCCTCTTTTAATTTTAAGCTCCTTGAGGGCAAGGATTATGCCTTGGAGATTTTGCATTTCCTGTGAGTCCAGAATTATTCCCTCCATAATACTCAGTAAAAGTTTGCAGTCTTGAAATGAATATGAAATGGCTTTGAACAGTCAGCAGAGCAACACCTGTTTTTGCCTCCATAAGCTACAATGCATGTGAAGGATTTTCCTGGTTCTTTTTACACACAGCATCTGCTGCCAACAGGTGATGCATTCTGGGGAGAAGAGCCTTGCCAGAGGGATTTTCCTTTACTCACATCCTCTTTCCAGATGTTTCTTCCCTGTAGTATATCCTGAATTATGAGGCCCTGGGAGGCAATTGCCATCACTGAGATGACACGTCACACCTGGAATTCGACACTCTTCCCCCACCACACATTTTCCCAAAGTTAAATGTCAAATCTAAGTTTATTGCTAAGGGACTTGGTTGTTTCTCTGTGAAGCCAAATAGCGTGCTTAATATTAGTTTACCACTCGTGTTTACCACTTTAAATGTAAGTAGACATATAAAGATGAAATGAAACCATTTTAAGATCAGAATGAATTGGCAAAATAATATAGAAGATAGAATTCACGGTCTTATGGCACTCCATCATTTTTCTTAAATATATGTACCACTATCTAAAGTTGAATTAGTTATATGTTTGGAATATGTAAATTAGACTGATCTCTGTGCACTGTCTTCTGTATGAAGGAAAGTATTATATAGCTTTTTAAAATAGTGGCCATTGGTATGTAATTGTGTGTGTGTGTATATGTACATATGTACACATGTATACCATAGTTTACTATTTCAAACATGTACCTACATCCACATATCCAGGTGATAGTTTTGTTTAAGTAAATTGATTGTTATTAACTTTCCTATTCACCAATGAGTCATACACACTTTACTGTCCTCATAGGATATCGTAATGTCTTTATTTCTGTTCTGTTTCAGTTAAGCTAAAAAGAGTCTTCTATTTGGAATGGTCATTATTTTATTTTATTTTATTTATTTAGCCTGGGAACAGCTCACTGAAGAGTTTAATAATAATGTGTTTTAAATGCCAATTAGAGAATGTCATTTAGAAACAGAATGGTATATTACTTAGAAATAAGCATTTTTTCTAGTCCTAGCAACAGTTACATATAGTTGAAAACTTTATATTTACAATCAAATAATTCTAGGGTTTTTTGTTGCAAAATTTTGGTTTCTCCAAAAAGTCAAAGATGATATTCAAAGTATAGATGATTTAATTTAGCCTTCTAACAAATTGTAATTACCTTTTTAAAAATAACTGTGAATGTGTATCTCTCGCATATGGGAAGCCCAAGAATGGAACAATTAAAAAAATTCTGGTAAAAGGCATATTTCTCTAGATATTATCATGATATCTAATTGAATTTATTAGTTTCAATCTGAAATTTCAACATACTATCATTTTTTTTAAGATTTTTTTAAATTTATTTGACAGACAGAGATCACAAGTAGGCAGAGAGGCAGACAGAGAGAGAGAGGAAGCAGGCTCCCTGCTGAGCAGAGAGCCCAATGCGGGGCTTGATCCCAGAACCCTGAGATCATGACCTGAGCTGAAGGCAGCAGCTTAACCCACTGAGCCACCCAGGCGCTCCCAACATACTATCATTTTTATAGAGTAAACTAAAACTTATGGCACAGGCCAGTCTTACACACCAACAAACTGATGAAGTGATGAAAGCATGGAAAAAGGACAGTAGTGAAATTAAATTAAAAAACCATATATGCATTTTAAGGCATCTAATAACAACAGCTAATACTGATGCTAAGTTCTTTAAAACATCCTGGCTGGCTTATTTAAACCTCACAGCAGCTGTTTGGAGTTGCGGTTGCAGTTTTTTCCAGCTTTCAGATGGAGACAGTGAGCCTGAGATATATATGTACCTTACCCTGGATACCACAGCTAGTGGAGAACCCAGGATATCAAAAACGATTTGAGGGTGAAGTGAGACCATTTGATATTTGAGGGAATATGGACATTTTAATTGGAATTTCATTTAGAGATTTTCCTATCCAGCATTCCCAAAGTGCATTCCATGGTCACTAGTTGTATCAAACGCTCTTGAATAAAAGCATCCCTATTCTAGTACATCAGGAAGGAAAAAAACAAGTAAACAAAAAAACACCATATAAACTCTTCCCCTTCACTCTAGAAATTTATAGTAAGCATAACAAAGTTTCTAAGAAATCCCAGAGTGAAGAGATCTGTGTTCACCAGTGGTTTCCAGCCATCACTGACAAGAAAACTCTTTAATGAGGACACCTTTCAAACCCTTAGAAAATGAGTCCCTTCAAATATAAATAGTTAGAAAGTTCAGCCCTATTATCTGGCAGTTAGAAAACTGAGGTCACCAATGCCGTTGTAACCCTGAAATCCTATCTCCTAATCCTGAACATTTGACCTCACTCAGCAATTAAAACAGTATGTAGGCAAAACTGTTCTATTTTACGTTTCTTCCAGATTTCCATTTTCATTACATCTTCTCCACAAAGAAACCATTATGGTGAAGATATATAGATGGAACAGACAGAGTGGCTATCTTCTAGTTGACTTAATACAAAGCATGCATAAGAAAATTCTAATCTAAGTAATAATTCAGATTTTTTGTTATTAAACATTGAAGCATTTAATATCTAAAAATTAGAGAAAAATAAAGCTAACAGAAAACTCTAGAAGAGTCCTGAGGATCTCAAGAATCTCCTTTGAGAGGTGACCATGGGCCATAAGTGCGTTTCACCACCACAGCCTTATTGTATATCATGGAGTTGATCATATGTAGTTCAACAGAATTTTTTATGTATTTTTCTTACCACTACATGTTTTGTCATTTCAGTTCCTCCGAAGATATATGACATCTCAAGTGATATGACCATCAATGAAGGAACCAATGTCACCCTTACTTGCTTGGCCACTGGAAAACCAGAGCCTTCCATTTCTTGGCGGCACATCTCCCCATCAGGTAAAGCAGAAATATATCAGTGTTGCTTGTGCTGCTGTTCAGTATTCTCTTGTAACCTCGCTTGGTCAGAACCTAAGAGTCTACTTATATTTTTTCACATCTTTTTCATGAGGTAAGCAGGGTGCATATTTTTATATTTAGTCTTTATACCTGAAGGCACAGTAGTTCTCAGAAGTTAAATAAATGAACAGTTTCTGTCAGAGCCCAGAATAGAATCTATGTCTCTTGATTCTTAGTCAAGGTTATTTTCATTTTAGTATACTGGATAATCACAAATCAATAGACAAAAAGCTCAAATGGAAATATCACAAGAGAAATATCTTCATTTAAATGTGTAAGGCTTTTTATTCAATCGTCATTCACATGTTAATAGGCCAGCATGAACTGCTAAGGTAATCAAGAGAGAATGAAATTATACAAATTATGAGGTTGCTAGGTCTAATTTCAAAATGCGGTTCAGAATCAGGGATTTGGCAGTTAGAATGAAATTTTAACTGATGAAGGACCTAAGAACCCAAGACTTTAGGTAACTTGCACAAGATCACATAGCTAGGTGAAATTAAGGGATTATAACATTTTTAAGGGTTTCCGGTACCTTCTGCTACAGTGCACATGTTCCTAAAGAGATTACATCAACTTTACGAAGCTGGGGATAATCATCATCAAAACGAGATTTTTCATAGCCACTCTTCACAGAATCACCAATTTGTGTCAAGTTTAGATATTTGAACTATCAAGCTTTGAGATGTACCCTGGAAGTAACAGTGGTACTTTTAACGAGTAAGATCCCACCATGTTTCCGGTGAGTGAAATTTGATTTTATTTGTTGTATAGTTTTGGTGGAAATAGCTCTAACAAGGCTAGTGTGATGAAATTGCTTTTAAAGAAATCAGAAAGGCACCCTTTATGGAGGTGTCAAAAGAGCACAATTGCCACATCCTTTTTATCTGCTAATGCTTACTTTCATATCACTTATCCTTAAGTGTCTTTCAGTTTCCTCATTTATGCAGGATGTCTAATAAAACCTACATCGCATGCTAAGTATTACTATTAATGTGAGGAAAAAATCAATATAACAGCAGTATACACTTATATAATATGCGTTATGGCCCCTATAATATTTCTGAAGCATGAGTGTGCTCTTGACTGCCAACACTCCTCTCCTTAAAGCGGCTACAGAATCATAAAACCAGTATATGAGCACTGAATGAGTGGCAGGACTCTCCGTGGGGTCTAAGTGAGACGAGGACTAGCAGTTAGGATGCATCTGCTTTTATCTCAAGGTCCTTATTCCTCAGTTCAGCCAATCCCACTGCAAATCTCATCACCTCAGTTACCCTCACCTCGTTGTCTGCTTTCCAAAAATTGAATAATAAAAATCCCTAGCTATTGTGAGACTCAAAGAAGATAATAAGCATAAATGTGCTTTAAAAAGTATAAGGTGATATGCAAATGGATGGCTGATTCTTAATCATCTTTCCAAGGATTTAAATCTGATATGGCAATATAATTTTTGTAAGAATGAAGCACATAATCTCCATCTTCATATAATTTAAGATTAATATTTTGGACTGAGCTCTCCTGCTTTGCAGTTCTTGTTATTATGCATATTCTTCTTTTTTAAGTGCTTGGATACATTTTGGTTTAATTAAATAGCGTGAGTGTTGGCTAGTGAAGTTATTAAAATAATGATAATGGATAACATCATGAAGCTGAAAGAAGACAGATTGGGTTTATAAGTTAAACTGTGCATAGATTTATTTTTCTGATCCTGCCATACAGAGCAAATGAGTAAAATTTGCATAAATATTAACTGTTATCCAATGAATAGCTAGACATGGCTGATATATTTATAAATGCTTCCAATAATTTCAAATTATCATTTGTTAATGATCTGTATTCAAATGCATAGCCCCATGGAGTTTCTGCTTTAAGTAACATGTCTGATAATTCTATTAAATTTCTTCGACTTACATGTTTATATTTGAAAGCCAAATTATAAACGTTGGTGGATCTGTCTATATTTTACCCAAAAAATATCAACATTTTGCATACTCTCATCTTTTGCTATATCACAAAAGAAAATGTGTCTCAAAAGCGTGTTCACCATATGAACGAACAGTGGAGAGTGTTAAAAACAGAACCAGATATACTTCCTGTCAATACTAGAAATAATGGCTAGTTTTTGTACATGTGTGACTTGTTTAGATTGTTTTTTAACCTGTACTTTTGTGAATTCTTACCGACTCATTCATGGTCTATATCAGTTTTAAATTTATTTTTTTTAAATTTATTTATTTGTCAGAGAGAGCGAGAGAGCAAGCACAGGCAGACAGAGTGGCAGGCAGAGGCAGAGGGAGAAGCAGGCTCCCTGCCGAGCAAGGAGCCCGATGTGGGACCCAGGACGCTGGGATCATGACCTGAGCCGAAGGCAGCCGCTTAACCAACTGAGCCACCCAGGCGTCCCTCTATATCAGTTTTAAAACTCACTTAAAAAATGTCTGGCCACCAGATGATAGCCCCATAGAGCTTCTCCCTAATCCACAAAAGAAAAGAAAAAAGTTTGTGAGTTCAAGCATACCACAAACATTGCTGAGCCACCTGAAGGTGTCATTCTACTTGCTAGTTCAAACAGTTCAGTGTACTTTGAGCAAAACATCTTTCTGGAGAAGTTTCTGGATATGTGAGGTTCCTTAGAGTTTATGTATGCTGATAATTTCTTTCTTTCTGTATTTTCTATTCAGTATTTAGGAATTAAATTCAAATTCATCCAAAAATTGTCAGAGAAATAATACCAACTCTTCCCTACATCCTTTACTGGGTTTTATCCATTGTTTTTCCCATTGGCTTCAACATTTGCTGTGTGTAGAGTATATAAATGTGGAAACTTATGTATTTTTTTCATTGAATCATTTGAGAACAATCTGCATATATTGTGCCCTTTTCTTCCTAGTTTTGTCAGTGTGCATTTCTGAAAAATAAGGAATAAGGACATTCTTTTATATATAACCACAGTGCTGTTTTCAGCTTGTTTACGTTTAACATAGGTATCATACTTCTGTTCCATTACTATTCATATTCAAATTTTATCAAATGATGAAATAGTTTCCTTTATAGTTTTTTTTTCCCTTCTCATACAAAATCCAAGTATCATATATGGTTGTCACATCACTTTTCTCCTTTACTTCTTTATTCTGGGGTCGATTTCCTTGGTCTTTCTTTGTCATTTCCAAACACATATTTTTCAACAATGCATGTGCCGCCCCACTTTTTTAATAGAATAGTTCTCATTTTGGGCTTGACTCATGTTTCCTCATGTTTAGGTTTTAGTTATGCCCATCTGGGTCGACATAAGTACAGTTGTAGACTTCTCAAGGAGTGATATCCAGAGGCACAGGATATCCATCTGTCCCCTATTTGTGATGTTAATCTTGATTACCTAATCAAGGTGTCTGATTTCTGCATTGTATAGTTCCTTTTGTTTTTTCCTTCCCTGTGCTGCCAATAAGCAATAGGGAGAGATTTTATAAAACATTAAATGCAAATGTCTGTTACTTGTTAACCTTCTTCCCTCAGATTTTTCATTATCAGTGATTCTTTTGTGAACTAATCTTTACTGTGATGATTTACAAAGTGAGGGTTTTTCTAGCTTGAGCAATCCTACTTTTCACCAGTTAGCATTGGCATTCTGCTGTAAGAACCTCACTTCCCCCTTTCTTCTTTCTTTCCTTCCTCTCTCCCTCCTTTCCTTCCTTCCTTTTCTTTCTTTTCTTTCTTTCTTTCTTTCTTTCTTTCTTTCTTTCTTTCTTTCTTTCTTTCTTTCTTTCTTTCTCTCTCTCTCTCTCTCCTTCCTTCCTTCCCTTTCTCTCTTTCTTCTTCCTCCCTCCCTCCCTTCCTCCCTTTTTATCTCTCTATTTATAATGGCAAAAGCTCACAGATTCCCATCTTTTTAAAACTGTTTACAATTCATTACTGTCTTTAATTATTTTGATGCTTGAATTGTTCTTTATTTGGTGAGTGGAAGTCACTTCATTCTGATTCCTGTGTCCTTGTGATTTGATCCCTTCATTTGTTGTTGTTTTTTGTTTTTGTTTTTGTTTTTGTTTTGTTTTGTTTTGTTTTGTTTTTAGCACTTTCTTACCTTCTGGCATGACATAATATAGCAGCTTTGTCTTGTATTTTAGCTGCCCTATCTCTGGAATCAACCATTTTACATTACTTCAGTGATTGGATGCTGCTTACTTGAGGTTGTGACAGTTATACATTGGTTTAAAATATATAACTCTGTTGATCTACTTTATAGTAAAATTATCAGAAACTCAGACATCTAGACTACTTTCTATGAGATTCCACTAACCAAAAGAAATTAAATAACTTTAGTGCAAAGGATTAATCCTATTTTGTTTGGTTTTATCTAACAGCAATCCTGGAATAGGGCCTGGGACCTGGTGTGCATACAGAGGGGAGGGTGATTATAGAATTAGTGGTAAAATCATATTTATATCAAGCAAAATGTAATGAGGCAATTGTTCTGTCATGAGAGATTTAGATAGGTTCATACATATTTATTTATAAGAGATACTACTGCTTCTCCTAATCTATGGCTAATTTCTTATATACTTAGAAAATTTTCAAGGTTTTCTCAAAATTCATATTATAAGGTATATGATTCCCTTCATTCCTGCTGGTAATTTCTTAGGCATTAGATGCTGCCAGTATAGTTCAGTGATTAAGATCATGAATTTTATATCAGTCAGAACTGTATGTGAGACCCACATCTTCATCTTACAAACTATAAGACCTTAGACAAAATTGTTAGCTTGTTTAAATTTTAAATATAAAATAGTGATGCTAACTGTCTCCATTTCACAGAATTGTTATATGAGTATTAAATGGGATAATATAGAGCTTTGAACAGAGTCCATGACTTATAATAAATAACCTATAATAGTAGCTATTAATTTACTATTAAAATCTACTTAAAATTTTGATCAAATGGAATCTCCAGCCCTATTTCTAAAATTGAAGGGCTTACTAATAACTTTTGAATGCAATTCACATAGCTGCTCTCAAATGAGGGTATCATAATGCTAAAATCCACTTAAAACTTCTAGAGAATATTGACAAATTTATACAGGGCATCTGAGTTTGAATATCTTTATATTCAAAATAAAGTTCTTAACCATAAATCATTGCATTAATAGATCTGGACCAGTCAGGAAAAGAAAAATAGGAAAGGTTAAAAGATAAATTTTAAAATAATAGATTGCCAGGGCACCTGGGTGGTTCAGTCGTTAAATGTCTACCTTCAGCTTCAGGTCATGATCCCAGGGTCCTGGGATGGAGCCCCAAGTCACATCAGGCTCCCTGCTGGGCATGAAGCCTGCTTCTCCCTCTCACACTCCCTTGCTTGTGTTCCCTCTCTCTCTCTCTCACTGTCTATCTCTCTGTCAAATAAGTAAAATATAATCTCTAAAAAAAATAGGTTACCAAAAAAATTACAAAAAGAATACAAAAAATGATAGTAATAGATTACAGACAGATAACAAATATGGGGCATTTTTAAAGTCTCTATCAAATTTCCACTTACTATTCATTGCTGCTCATCTTAATTGCTTCCTAGTTCATTTTTACACCTTGATATCTGGAATCTCCAGACATGTTCTCACTCTACCCTGCTGGTGTTTATTAGTTGACAAAGATTTCTTTTGGATATGGAGCTAAAATATCATAAACACTAAGTTGTATGTCTTAAACTCTTTTTTTGTCTAATTTCCCTATGCTTAGTTCTATTTAATGGAATATTATTGCCCTTAATTACCCATAGGAGTTAAGGCTCTTGCCTAACTCAAAATAAAGACTGTTCAGTTATGTCCCTTTGTCCTGTAATGTTCTGGATTCCATTCATCCCTTCCCATTTGTCAGTTCCTTATTCCATTAAACATCCCCTCTCTCCCTGCATCTTTAACCTCTTCCCTTTATAGACTCCATCCTGTCCACAAACTCAAGTTATTCTTTTCTGACATCAATCCCTTGACACTTTTGTTTATATCAACAATTATTGAGCCCTTTTAAAGGAGACCATAGACAAGTGGTCTGAGATAAGAAATAAAACCAAAAAACACGATTGCAAAGAGACCAAAAAAGGAAAAATTTTCCTGGAATGGTGAGAGATAAATAAGGTCAATCAGGTCAAATAAGATAAGACCCAAGCAGTTACTTTTAGGTCAGGTAGTTTGGAGATCATTGTGGCAGTTCAGTGTCACAATGGCTCAGAAACCCAGTTGCGGATAATTAAAGAGCAAAAAAGAAGTGAAGAGTTTTGACATGGAGACAAAACTATGCATCCAGTTAGTCAAAGTGGAAATTTATTTTCTCTACTTTTATACATGTTATTTCTTCTAATAGGAATTTTTTTTTTCTCCCTTGATACAAGTGACAAACTCCTACTCATCCTTCAACTTTTTATAAAATTAGTCCTGGAGCAATGCAGGAAAACTTGGGCACTTCTTCTTCTTTTTTTTTTTTTTTTTTTTAAGATTTTATTTATTTATTTGACAGAGAGAGAAACAGCTCAGCCCCAGACCCTGAGATCATGACCTGAGCCAGAGCCAAAGGCAGAGACTTATCGACTGAGCACCCAGGGGTCCCTGGGTGCTTCTTCTTCTATAAGTGCCATCACTTTGTGTGGAACTAATTCTCTAATTTGTAGTCCTTGGTCTTTTGTCTGTGGCTTCAGGGAACAGGGAATTCCTTTTGCCCAGAAACTGTTCATCTTTGTAACCCTTGGCTTAACATAGGGCCTGATACAAAGTAAGGACTCCACAAATATTGCAGAGTTAATAGATGCTGCCATCTGTCTTTGCTTCCCACATAGCCTCTTAGCACTAGAAATTAAAATTTAACAGGGTATGACACAAGGAAATATTTCCTTTCTCATATCCCCAACCCCTACCCTTTAATATAAAGACACACATACCCCTAAATATAAATCAGCCCTTTATTTTCCTTCTAGTTGCAATATGGCTGCAACTTGGTGATACTGCGATTTACCGTAAGAGATATAGATTTGGTCTTTGTCCCACTTCTTGCATAGAGCTCCTAAAACCCTTGGAAATTTCCATGATGAAACCCCTAAAGGTATCTTTTGTAATGTTAATGAGGTAACTTTGGAAACACACAAAAGGATGGGACAGGGATTACCAGGAGAACCAACCATGAGAATAGAGTTGGAATTTTCAATCTCACCCACCTAGACCTCCAGAGCAGGGAAAGGGGCTGGAGGTTGATTCATCCACCAATGGCCAGTGATTGAATCAGTTGTGTGTCTGTAATGAGGCCTCCATAAAGACCCAAAGGACAGTGTTCTGAGAGCTTCTGTGTTGGCAAACTAGTTGAGATTCGGAGAGAGTGGCACACTCTGAAAAGGCATGGGAGCTCCTCACTCTTTCCTCCTACGTTGCCCTCTCCATCTCTTCCATCTGGCTGTTCCTGAGTTGTAGTTTTTTTTTAAATAAATTGGTAATCTAGTAAGGAAAATATTTCTCTGAGTTCTTTGAGCAAATTAATTGAACCCAAGGAGGGGATTGTTGGAACCTCTAATCTATAGCCAGTTGATCACAAGCATAGGTGACAACCTAGACTTGCAACTGGCATCTGAAGTAGGGGTGGAGGACAGTCTTGTAGGACTGAACTTTAAACCTGTGCAATCTAATGTTATCTCTATGTAGTGTCAGAACTGAGTTGAATTGTAGGACACCCATCTGGTGTTGGATAATTGTTTATTGATATGGGAAACTCCTCTACCACATTAGAATTGGGTTTTGAACCTTAACCACATTAACATATAAAAAGCAGCTTGCACCAGAGTAATTTTAGCTAGCATGGTTCCACTAATATTTATCCATTACTGTCCTTACACAAACTAGAAGCTACTTGCACATACATGTCCCATTTAAGCCTCAAAACTAAACTCTGAAGTAGATATTGTAATCCTATTGTATAAATTTGCATGGCATTCAGAGTATTTACATAAATTTTCCCAAAAAATATGATTTCTTTTTGCTTTTTATTTTGAAAATGTTATAAGCTCATAAGAAGTTACAAAGTTAGTAGAGAGAGTTTTCGTGTTTCCTTCACCCAATTTCTCTAATTGGTTGCATCATATATAACTATAGTCTGACACCAGAACAAATGAACATTAGTGCAATACATGTATATGGTTCTATATCATATTTTTAAAATTTTATTGATTTATATTTGAGAAAGAGAGCATGAGTAGGAGGAGGGTAAGGAAGGAAGAGTGAGAGAAACAGACTCCGCACTGAGCAGGGAGCCTGATGTGGGACCTAATCCAAAGACTTTGGGATCATGACCTGAGCCAAAGTCATGTGCTTAAGTGACTAAGCCACCCAGGCTCCCAGTTCTATATCATTTTATCATATGAGTTGATTCATGGAGACACCACCACAATCAAGGTACAGAACTCTTCTCTTGGCACAAAGCTTTATCTTATGCTATCCCTTTGAACTCATTTCCATTTCTCCATCCACTATCCCTAACCCCTGATGATCTATTTCTAATCTCTTCCTTTCGCTATAATTTTATCATTAAAAGAATATATATGGGGCACCTAGGTAGCTCAGTGGGTTAAGCCTCTGCTTTCGGTTCAGGTCATGAGCCCAGGGTCTTAAGATTGAGCCCCATATTGAGCTCTCTGCTCAGCAGCGGGCCTGCTTCCCCCTCCCCCTCTGCCTGCTTGTCTGCCTACTTGTGATCTCTCTCTGTCAAATAAATAAATAAAATCTTAAAAAAAAAATAAAAAAGAAAGAAAGAAAGAATGTATGTAAATGGAATTATCCAGTGAGTGAACTTTTGAAATTGGCCTTTTTACTCAACATAATGCTCTTGAGATTTCTTCAAGTTTTAGCACATATCAATACTTTGTTCCTTTTTATTGCTGAGTAGTACCTAGTGATATGAATGTACCATAATTTCTTTAGCCATAAACATATTTAATATATTTTCATTGTCTCTAATTTTTGGATGTAACAAATAAAGCTATTATGAACAATCCCATTTCTTTTTTCTTTCTGTCCTTTTACTTTCAATCTACACATTGTATTATATTTTAAGTGAGTTTTTTGTAGACAGCTTATAGATAAGACACTTCAAAACAAATCTACTCTGACAATCTCTGTATTTTGCTTAGTATATTTAGACTATTTACATTTAATTTAATTATTGATTTGTTAGGGCTTATGACTTAGGCATAAGACTTAGGGCTTATGACCTATGACTAGGTATCTTATTTTTATTGTTATTTTCTATTTGTTCCTACTAGATTTTGTTTCTCTGTTTTCTTTTTTCCACCTTTCTATGGGTTACTTAAGTATTTTTTCTAAATTTCTGCTTTGTTTTATCTATAGTGTTTTTCAGTGTGTTTCTTTACAAAGACTTAATAATATTACATAATAAAAGCATAACTTATCATATTCTATGGGTATCCACATTTTACTAGTTCCAGTGAAGTATAGAAACCCTCCCTCCATTTATTCTCCTGGTTTTTTAATATAACAATCTTGAGTTTTTTTCTGCATACATGAGAACTACCTCAGATAGTGGTATAATTTTTGTTTCAACTGTCAAACATGTACTAGAAAACTCAAGAAGGGAAGTTTTTTGTATTTATGTATTCTTTTACTGTTACTCATCTATTTAGAAAACTTTGTTTAGCCATTTTTTTATGGTAGGCCCATTGGAGACAAATTCTTTTACACTACTTTTCATCTGAGAATTCTTGATTTTACCTTTTTTCTTGAGGATATTTCTGCTTGGGTTGGAATACTGAGTTTAACAAAACATGCATTTATTTAACATTCAAGGTTAAGATGGCCTTCAGGCAATATTTGGAAATCTTGTGGATTAAAGTATAGAACTTTTGAAAACTAAAAAGCAGTGTTTTCCATGCTTTCCATAAGTATTTCTATGCATCTAGCCCAGCTATAAAATAAATAGTATAAACTGCCCATTAAGAATATAATAGATATTGCCAAACTAAGAGATTTTAAGGATCTTGAGATTGTCAAATGAGAACCATTTCAGGATAAACAAAGTCAGTATTCATTAGGTCATGGGTTAATAACCTAAGGCCTGTGGACCAACTGGCTTACTGTTTATTTCTGTAAATGACGTTTTAATTGTTGTTGTTGATGTTGTTGGAACATAGTCATGCTCACAACTTTATATACAGCCTATGAATGCTTTCTCACACTACAATATAGAGTTGAGTAATTGTAGCAGGAACCATTTGACCCACAAAGTCTAAACTATTTAATGTCTGTTCCTTTAAGAAAAGGTTTGCTGACCCCTGCCTTAGATATTTTAAAAGAGGTTTAGATTTTAAATTTTATTTCCTAGCTGTAAGACATACAGGCTTAGCCCATTAAAACTTCTACAACCTTTAAAGAAAATCAAATTCAATCTTAAGACAGAAATATTAATTACTATTATCAAAAAAATAGAAAACTGTAAAAAGATGGAAATTATTAACTAAAACCCATGTATACCATTCTATCATTTAAAATAATTCTGAAAATAATTTGAGTCAATACAAGTACAAACTAAAAAGTATTACTTTCTATTAGTGTTCTTAATTCTGTTGTTATTTCCCTTTTGTGAAAGTTAAGTCTCTTTGAAACACTTGAGTGCTGGGCCAACATCAAGGGTGGTATGATGAAGAGGCTGTGTATGTGATCCTTGTAAGCTGGCAGCCTGTTACCCAAACATTGTAATTCTTTAGGAGTCTTTTTTCAGGTTTGCAATCCTGACACTACACTTTACTCTTTAATGTTAGGAAGAAACATTTAGTAAAACCAGCAATTTATGCTGATGACATTTCAACAATGCCAGAACTTCAGATTATGAGCTATGGTTCTAGTTCCATTGTAGAGTTGCACTCTATGTGGATTTCCATAATGGCTTTACATAATGGATAATTATATAATGAATGAATCTACATAATGATGGCAAGTTAAACTTTTACCATAAGATTGCACACCAATAATTTATATATGCAGTTAAAACTGTCTCTTTGTTCTGAGAGTTTTCTTTATAATTTTAACTTTCATTTGTCTGTTTCCAGAGTCCTCTACTTCTCTTAGTGATGGGCTGTGAGGAACTGTTTGTATTCAGAATCATTAATGCCTGCTATTTGCATTTAGAAAGTAAGAACATTTTCATTATTTTAAGATATATATAAAGTTAAACAATGAGTCTAATGATATGATGAATCAATATAAAAAAAATCCACTATTCTCGGAGAAAAGTGCTTACCCCTATAAAACAGAAAACAAGAATCTAACAAGCTTTTAAAAGCATTTTATAAAAGATCTTTGTTTTCTTATGAAACTTGATTTTTCTGAAGGAGATGGGCATTAGGAAAAAAATATATTTATAATATATATTTATATATACTATATTTTTATTATACACACACACACTCTCTCTCTCTCTCTCTCTCTCTCTAGATTATATCTCCCTTTGGTGGACTGAATTTGGTAATGATGGTTTATATATATATTTACATATTTTTTAATTTATTTTTTTTGAAATTTAAGTACAATTAACACACAGTTATGTTAGTTTCAGATGTACAATATAATGATTCAAAAATTCTATACATTACTCAGTGTTCATCATGATAAGTGTACTTTTAATCCCCTTTACCTATTTCATCCCTCCCCCTACTCCACCACTTCCCCTCTGATAACCATCTGTATATTCTCTATAGTTAAGAGGTAGTTTTTTCGTTTGTCTCTTTATTTTTCTTTGTTTATTTCTTAAATTCCTCATGGGAATGAAATGATAATAGTATTTGTCTTTGACTTACTTGTTTCATTCAGCATTTTGCCCTCTACATCCATCCATGTTGTTGCAAATGACAAGATTGCATTCTGTGAGGCTCTTTATAGTTTAATTTTGTTTATAGTTTAGGATTTAGATTTTTCTAGAGAATTTTTTTCACAATGATTTCAGTAGCACAATACATGTATTAGGAAAATGTATTACATAAATGTTTATATTTAAATAAGTTAGGAGGTTATTTATAATCTTCTTTACAATCTTAGAAAATGTAGCTTTTAATTTGGTTGTAAATTTCATGCTAATTCATGCTGAGGTGAGACTCCATGGGTGAAAATTTAATTCATAATATTGAAGTAGATCCTAAAAGGATCCTAAAAGGTCACAAGTAGATCCTGTTAATGTATAAAATGAGCCCAGCTAACACTTAATTATTTATTGAGCGCTTGGTAACCCTGGCAATGTTCTAATACATGTTAGATTAACATGTGCTAACTAGTTTACATGTACCACATTCATGAGGAAAAGAATACAATGTTCATTTGAACCCAAGTCATACTAGTCATTTGAACCCCAACAGTCAGTGAAGATGCAACTTGGTTTTATTTCCCATAAATATAAGATCATGTCCATCAAGACTATATTTGTACACAAACAAGCCCTACTGGAACTTAAGTGCTATTTCTGATGTATTACTAAAATATATGTAAGAAAAAGAAAATATGCTAATACTGTTTTGTTTTGTTTTTTTAAATAAAGACCCCAAGTATCCTTGACAGTTATAGACATGATCATATGGTTGGCTTGAAATAAATTATTACAGGAGTTATGATTTCCAGTGTAAAAGAACACTGTATACATTTTTCTTCACTCAAAATTAGTATATGGCTATTGAAATTTAATTATACCCCACCTTGTTCTAAAATTATATTTTTCTTGATTAACTTAACCATAATTAAGAATAATCATCACTAGTGGAAAATTAAAATGATTTTAGTCATCTTAGATTACAAATCAATAAAACTATGATAAATGCTTTTTATTCTCACTTTTTGTGTCTATTTCTTTATGACCCATCATTGAGGCAAATATGTCTACATAGTAGACATAAACTCTTTATGTGATTAATGCATTTATATTTGCTGATTAATGTCTTAAAATTAATATGACTAATAATTATTTTCCTTATAACCTTTGTGCATAGCTCATTCCCTCATTACCCAAAGAAGTTATAGAAAAAGCTAAAAACATTTTTATAATGATCAAACTCCTATTATGCAAGGCAATATAGCATAGTGCTGAAAAAGACATGGTTAATACTTGTTTTCAGTGGTTGGTACTTGGTTACATAGTCCTAAAAATGATGTAGTTAGTACTTGGTTTCAAATTCCTATTCTGCCTCTCACTGCATGTGTTAAACTGGGCAAATTTCTTAAGCACTCTGTGCCTCATTTTCTTCTCTGCAAAATGGAGGTAATAGTAGTAATAATAATAGTATCACAGGGCTGTGATCTAAAGGAGATATTATAGATAAAGATTTTAAAAGAATACTCAGGCAAAATTGAGAGCTCCCAATTCTTAGTTACTATTAAATTATTAAGATTTCTTTTATAGTTTATGTTCAGATAAAAGTTGTTTAAGGACAGGTAATAAAAGATGGTGATGATAAATATGAATAAATATGGTGTTCTTATGTGATAAAAATCTGATAAATGCAATGTAATGATTGCATTTCTAAATTGTGAGATGTTATTTTGTATTTAGTTGTTTCTATATCAGAGACCCACAGGGATTGGTTTACTGAGCAACTACCACGATGACTTCTAGAAACAAAAGTTTGAATTACTTATTCAAATTTTGATAAATAGTGGGTGGGCCATGAGAGGAAAGGACAGGAAACACTATGTATTGGAGGAGAAATACACTTGTTTTCTTTGCTCTTAGAATAAAAAAAATCTATAAAAATAAAGATCAGGGGCGCCTGGGTGGCTCAGTGGGTTGAACCTCTGCCTTTCGCCCAGGTCATGATCTCAGGGTCCTGGGATCCAGCCTCGCATCGGGCTCTCTGCTCAGCAGGGAGCCTGCTCCCCCCCCTCTCTATCTGCCTGCCTCTCTCCCTACTTGTGATCTCTCTCTCTCTATCAAATAAATAAATAAAATCTTAAAAATAATAATTAAAAAAAGATCAAAAGAAAATTCTTTCAGACATATATAAATTCCTAAGAAGTTGCCCTCACAATGAAAGAGCTAGTCTGTTTGAGACTTCCGTATGATTACTAACATAAACAAAGCCAAGGTAAAGGATATAAAGAATACTGTGACCAGGAGGTCAGGACTAATAGTGCCCTATTTTTCTG
Source organism: Mellivora capensis (assembly GCA_004024625.1). Classification (NCBI taxonomy): domain Eukaryota; kingdom Metazoa; phylum Chordata; class Mammalia; order Carnivora; family Mustelidae; genus Mellivora; species Mellivora capensis. Next base: position 37,468 of record PISX010010616.1, read on the forward strand.
ATGACGATGATGATGATGATGATTTATAAACTCGTAAATTCCCTAACACTAGTTTACTGTGCAACCCAATTTAAGACTGTTAAAATTTCCATAAATTTTATGGAATATTTTCTATCAAAGACATTACTTTCACTCTCTATGAAAATTTTACAAAAGTAATTTTGTCCTAAGGAAAGAAGTTCAACATTCATGAAATGTCTCCTAGTATAATAGATAATGAAAATGTTTTATGAAATGTTGAGAGACTAATTTTGCCTTACTGACAAAAGGAGCAAAATACAACATTAATTGCATGTAAACTTTTATGTAAACTTTGCTGAGAGACTAAAAAACTAGAATTATTGTGTATTTTTGTTGAACTAAGGCTATGTTTCTTTGTAATCTTCAGAAATTTACAAATTATACTCTTGCATAAATTTGTACATTAATAATAAACCAGACTAAAGTCCCAAAAACTTGTCTTTAAAATCTACAGGATTTTAAAAAATAATAAAATGTACAGGAATTCATTAAAATGACTTTTTCATTTAGTTTTTTTTTTCACCTTTGTTGTTAGCCAGTTTTTTTAAATGTTTCCTTTTGCATTAGGTTTGAATTTAATCCAGTACCAGTTGTATTGTTTCTGGACAGTGCTGAAGCTCTGAAGATGTATTATACCCATGCATCATCATAGCATTGTCATTCTGAGGATATATTAGTGTAATACATCTTCAGAGCCCTCAAATGAGAAGCTGTCTGGAAGGAATGGGGCGAGGAGCAAATTCAATTCAATTACAGGACAAAAGAACCAGCTGAAGAGAAGGAGAGAACTCTCAAAGCAAGATTCTCAGTGGAGTTGATTACAACCAGGTATTTCATGGAAGTATATTCCATTTTTCCTTCTGTGACATGACAAGGAATAATTATGGATTTTGAACACACATCTGTAAAGATAAAATGGCTTCTCAACCCTGTGTTTGGCTCAGTAGAGGCCCAACGGCTTTTTGTGAGCATTTAATTGATTTTTGAGAAAGTTTTATAAGCGTTTGTGTTCATTTAATATATAAACCTAAAGTATACAATCAACTTACAGATTGGTCTATTAAAATGCAATAAGTAGGGGAGCCTGGGTGGCTCAGTGGGTTAAAGCCTCTGCTTTCGGCTCAGGTCATGCTGGGATCGAGCCCCACATTGGGTTCTCTGCTCTGCGGAGAGCCTGCTTCCTCCTCTCTCTCCCTGCCTCTCTTGCCTACTTGTAATCTCTGTCAAATAAATAAATAAAATCTTAAAAAAAAATAAAATAAAATTCAATAAGTATAAAAGAATGTTTGCCTTTCAAATAAAGTCTTAGTTGGCACTTATAAAATTTTCAGACATAAGAGAAACAGCAGCTTACTGAGAAGTGATCAACGGGCAAGAAATGAGAAAACCAACGACATCATAGCCAGCTCTTGAATATTTCCACTAGGTTGGGCCACCTGGAGTGATCAATAAGTCTTATTGCTAGGGTAGATTTTCCTTGGATAGCTCTCATATGTTAAAAAGGAGAGAGATTCTTAATTTTGTCATAGTCAACACAAATACATTCAGTGTTCAAAGTGTTCAGTCTGGCTTAGGTGTTTTTCAAAAACAGTAAAAAAAAATCCTTAGCTGATTCTAGGATGGTTACATTATCAATATTTATTTTACATTCATTTTCTTTAAAAAATCATCTGTTGAATACTTACATGTCAGACAATTGACTAAACATTGAATACACAGATGTAAGAAGGGAAAATACGGCTACTACCTTTAAAAAGTTTACAATCTTGGGACGCCTGGGTGGCTCAGTTGGTTACGCGGCTGCCTTCCGCTCAGGTCATGATCCCAGCGTGCTGGGATCGAGTCCCACATCGGGCTCCTTGCTCGGCAGGGAGCCTGCTTCTCCCTCTGCCTCTGCCTGCCACTCTGTCTGCCCGTGCTCGCTCTCTCTCTCTCTCTCTCTGACAAATAAATAAATAAAATCTTTAAAAAAATAAAAAAAGTTTACAGTCTTGATGAAGACACAGGTGAAGAGGGAAATAATCACACCTTAACTAAAGACCATGTATAAGGTCAAAACAACTATGAATTCCACATGGAGGTATCTTTGAGAAGTTATCTTTTGAACTAAGCCTTAAAGGTGAAGGAAGGGAGACTGCTGTGTGAGGCAGTGCTGTGCATTCTGTGTAGAGGGAACAGCATTTGTGAATTATTGGAGGCAGGAGAGAAGTTGGAGTGTTCTCAGCTAGAGGCAGAGGGCCTGGAAGAAGCAGGGAAAAGGGAAAGAAAATAGCTTCAGACGAGGTTGCAGAAGGTTGCAGGGTAGCGTCCGGGGGGTGGTCATGTCAACCCAGGGTTGTAGGCCACGTGGGAAAAATATGTGAGGAAAATAGGTTTTTGTTGGCTATTCTTTGTTTGTTTGTTTGTTTTCTAAGTACAAGGGAAGCCATGAAAACATGTTAGTGACATGATTTTATTTCAATGTGCAAAAGATGTTTTTAGTACTGGGTAGAGTATGAGTTGCAGGGAGACTGACCACTGTGGTAGTTGCGGTGAGGGGTGTTGGCGACTTTAACAAGGGTGCTGGCGGTGGATGGAGAGATGTGATCAAATCCCAGGTTATGCAGGTAAAACGAAAAGACTGAGAGAGGAGATGGGGAAGGCCTTTTAGTTTTCTGGCTCCATCAACTTGAAAAATGGGCATGTTTTCTATTGAAAGGAGGCAAACCAGGCAAGAAACAGATTTTTGAGATCAAGATTTTTCTTTTGGGGGCACCTGGGTGGGTCAGTGGATTAAGCCGCTGCCTTCGGCTCAGGTCATGATCTCAGGGTCCTGAGATCGAGCCCCGCATCAGGCTCTCTGCTCAGCAGAGGGCCTGCTTCCTCCTCTCTCTCTGCCTACTTGTGATCTCTCTTTCTCTGTCAAATAAATAAATAAAATCTTTAAAAAAAAAAAAAAAGATTTTTCTTTTGGCCATGCTAAGTTATAAAGCATGGTAGACACCCAAATGGAAATGTCAGTGAATTATTGGCTACATGAGGCACGCTGTCATAGAAGAGGCCAGGACAAGAAATGAGACTTGGGGTCATGAATGTGAGTCTTTTCTTAGGAGACAAAGTAGACAAACAGAGAAGGTCCACGACCAATATCTGAGGATTTGGGAGACAAGAGACAAAAGAAAAAGCAGACGTTTTTAGTATGACAGGTGAAGACTGAGGAGAATAAATGGTAAATTTTAAAATAATTTGTTAAAAGTAAATTGTTCGCATAGAGAGGAGATTGTTTCAATAATTAGGAAAAAAGCTTAATGAGCTGAAACGTAGTTAAGAGGTAGAATAAGTTACATACAGAAAAATGTCCACTCTGTTTGGCAAAAAGAGATCAATTTTGATTTTGATAAAAGCTGTTTTGTCACACTATGGAAACTGGAGGCAGTCTGGGTGGGTTAAGTAGGGAATGCAAGTGGGGGTGGTGATCAAGCGGAGAATGTTTGTCTCTTTCAAGAAATTTTATGGTGATAGAAGAGATCTGGGAAGTTTGGACTGTGTGTAGGGTTCAAGAGAGGAATGCTTTTTTTAAGAGAAAGAATTAATATAACATCTACCTATCATCTGGCTTCAACAATGATCAATACATGGCAAATTTTGTTCACCCATGCTGCCTTTCCCAGCTTAAAGGAGGATTTTTTTTTCTTTTTCTATTTCACAAAAATGTTCATGTTAAGAGACCATAGTAGTACCGTACAATAGTAATTGCAGGACATTTAAACCCCAGTGGATCATAAAACAAAACAGAAATAGTAGCAATTGTAAAAAAATAATATCCCCTTCTCTTTTATGTTTTATTCTTAAACCCACAATGTAGAGGCTTCTGTTTGACCCATAGAGAGTGCACGAGGAGCTAAAAAAACTCTCGAGTGTATTGTGCGCTGCTCACAAGCTCCCTGTCCTCAGCTCTGTCATTGCCACCTTCCTGTCACTTGGAGGGACACAAACTTTCTCAGTTCCAGCTCTTTCAGGAAAGCTGCTATTCTCCTCTTTTTTGATAACACGCTCTGTCTCTTAGTTCTGTTCCATTGCTTTGCCCTGAAATTGTGTGTGCTTTATGCCTAATTCATCACCCCAGGTGTCTGCTGCCCTGCCTGGCACCAACCTGGAAATGTCACCTGGCAGTTTATTGCTCAAAGGAATCACAATCCTTTCCCTTTCCTTATGGTCTCTAACAGGAGGTACAGTCTTCGAAAAAGTCAGCCTTTCTCTTCCCAGGTGTTCTCCTGCTCTGCAGCCATCACATATTGCCAATTGTTCCTATGACCATTCTAAAATGTTACAGAGCATCTGTTGGATCCACGGAGTTAAATCAGGAAGAAGGAAGAGAGTGAATTGGTGGAGCTTCTAGGTAGTTAGAAAAAAAAAATGCTTCTATCTACACACCTGTTGAATCTGATTTGTACAGTAATAGGTATACTAACTCACTCTGATTAAGAAAAACACATAAATATAATTTGAGCCTATGAGCCAAAAAAGAAACTTTGTATGATATACTCCATGAGTTTGTTAGACTCCGAAATTTGTGCTGGAGCTCTCAAATGTGGCTTCTGATACATGGAGTCCATGTTGTCTAAGACTGTGATCTAAAAGGGTTCAGGTGGATTAAAATTCTGATTTAGGTAGTTTGGTAATGGAATTGAAACTCAACCTTTACTTGGCTTCAGTATGCAAATTTATCCTCTCTAGGATTTCTTCCTACAGATGGTGGGGTAATCAGATGTAAGGGGGTTGAATAGAATATGATTTCTCCAAACCCCACTAAAGCAAAGAAGGACACATGTTGAGCTTGTTAAGGCCCTGACATAATCATCTTTAATCATGATGTCTAGACTAAACATCAAACATGTCTAGATTAAGATATGCAATTCAGATTGTTGTTCAGCATCCATTCTCTTATATGCCACCTTCCAGTTTCATTATTTTGAAATTATCTTTGATTTATATCTCTAAAACATTCATAAATCTGAAATCTACCCATGAAAGGGGATATGGACCTGCTAAACATACAGTAGCAGTCCATCCTCAGAATACAAAGAAGAGTGTGTATATAATGACTAGAAAATCAAAGGAGGAATCTTGTTAACAGTCCATATTCTATGATTGCTAATAGAGATGTGGATACTTCACTCTGTAAGTATTCAGACATGGGCAAAAGCTTCCTGAGACTTAGCAAACACACTGACCACGACCCACTTTTGAGGATTCATGTGGGTACAGACAATACCAACTTTTATCTCTGCTAGGGTGTAAGAGCCACAAGAGTCAAATCCACTCTCTATCCTGATCATCATGCTTGCAATGATAGGTACCTAAAAATATTTTTGAATGGATAGTAAAACCTAAAATGTGTTTTTGGTGACTTTGGGAAATGATTTGATCTCTTCTTCTATTAAAACTGGAGATGCTAATGATGTCAACAGTACCTTTTTGTGAGCATTTATTATTTGCCAGGAAATTTATATTTATTTTCTTAATTAAACTTCAAAAAGTCCCTATATTGTTGGTGGTGTTTGTTATTTGCATATTTGAGCTAAGGAAACTGGAACTCAGCATTTAGTAAATTTTACCAAGTACTACAGCTAGTATGTTTTAGGTCAGAATTCATACTCAATTTTGATTGACACCAAAGCCCAAGCTATTAGCCATCACTAAAAGTAGGATCTAGGGCGTAAAGTCAGGCTATGTACAGTGCCAATAGTGGAATTAGAATTTCTGGTTCAGAAGTTTACTACTATAGAATGATGTTTATCTCAAAATGACCAAGGTTTTCTGGAACAGTATAACAAAGAAAGGTATCATAAAATAGAATTGATACTCAATTTGTTAGGAAAAAAACTCCCTATTACTGAGATAATAATAAAGACTACACAATTTCTAATCAGAAATGCTGCTTTAATGAGCTCTGGCACTTATGAAAGTAAGAGGGTGTACTAATTATTAATACCATTATATTTTTAAAATTATTTTTATTAACATATAATGTATTATTTGCCTCAGGGGTACATGTCTGTGAATCGTCAGGCTTACACACTTCACAACACTCACCATATCACATACCCTCCCCAATGTCCATAACCCAACCACCCTTTCCATGTAGACCAGTGGATTAAGGTTCTCCAGAGAAACAGAATCAATAGTGAGAGATATATAATCAACTATCTGCTTTTACATAGCACTGTATTTTTTTCTAAATATATGTCATTTTCGTATTTTGCATTAACATATTTTTATAAAACAAATGTGAGACCAAATGGCAAAATTTTGTTTAATATGTGTGTATATATACATTTAATTTTTATTTATGTTATTTAAGTTTTTATTTTAATTTTAGTTAACATAAGGTATTATATTAGTTTCAGGTATACAATATAGTGATTCAACAACTCCATACAACACCCAGTGCCATCATGACAAGTGCACTCTTTAATCCCCATCACCTGTCCCCGCCCCTCTCCCCTCTGATAACCACGTTTTTTCTGTTTCTTGATTTCTCTCTCTCTCTCTTTTTTACCCTTTGCTCATTTGTTTTGTTTCTTAAATTCTGCATATGAGTAAAATCATATGGTATTTCTCTTTCTCCTACTGACCTACTGAGCTTAGCATAATAGTCTCTAGCTCCATCCATGTCGCTGCAAATGTCAAGATTTCATTCTTTTTATGGATGAATAAAATACCACCTCTTCCTTATCCATTCATCAATCAAAGGACACTTGGGCTGCTTCCCTATCGTGGTTATTGTAAATAATGCTGCTATAAACAACTAGAGTGCATGTATCCCTTTGAATAAGAGTTTTTGTGTTCTTTGGGTAAATACCTAACTGTGCTATAGCTATATTGTAGGGTAGTTCTATTTTTAACTTTTTGAGGAGCCTCCATGCTGTTTTCCACAGGTGACCGCACAGTTTGCATTCCCACCAACAGTGCACAAGGGTTCCTTTTTCTCCACATCCTCGCCAGTACCTGTTGTTTCTTGTGTTGTTGATTTTAGTCATTCTCACAGGTGTGAGGTGATATTTCATTGTGGTTTTGAACTGCATTTGCCTGATGATAAGTGGTGATGAACATCTTCTCATATGTCTGTTGGCTATATATAGATTTTAAATGAAATAATGGTGAGCCAAATGACAAAATTTTATTTTACATATATTCACATAAAACACAATTTTGCCATTTGGTCTCATTATCATTTCATTAAAAAATGTTTTAATAAAAAAAGAGCACACATTCAGAACAAAAGGCAGTCCTCAGTAAAAATGGATAGTTGGTAATCTTACATTAGATTCCCCTCTTTATCAGTTTGTCTATTTTTCTAGTCAGTAAAACCAAAGCTGTATATTTCCTGTAGATCAGGGTCCAACAAACAACAACCCGTGGGACAGATTCCTTCTGCTGCCTGTCCTTGTAAGTACAGTTTTATTGGAACATAGCAACACCCATTTATGAATTGTCTATGTCTTCTTTCATGTTCAACAAAAGAGTGAGTAGCTGCAACAAAGAACCTTTGGTCTGCAAATCTGAAAACATCTACCATGCGGCCCTTTATGGACAAAGTTTACTGACTCTTGCTGTAGATTATAAAAAGATTCTATCTCAGGTATTTCCTTTGCAGTATTACACTGTATATGGACGACTGGTATATCTTTAGAAGGTCAAAAACACTTGATTTCATGGTTAGTACTTCCTAGACATTATATAATTTCAATAGAGGACTATTCTACATTTTTTTCTTCAACTAATTCTTCAAATATATTCATTTTTTTTCTTTTTTCTGCCAAGTTTCAGTCAACCAGTGAACCAGATGACCACTAAATTTTTCTCAAATTCTCAGAGTTTAAAATTTCACATTCTCATGTTGTTATAGAAGTTATTTTCACACAATTTCCTCCGTATCTATGCCAAGAAATTTTTATTACAGAACTTGTAAGGGATATATCCTTGTCTGCATTGTTTTACTGACAGAGAAAATGTGTCTCTAGACTTCTCTCCAGGAAGAATGCTGTTCTGAGCCAATTTATGTGTCCACTTTTGAGTGAGGCAGGATTTTTTCTTGGAAGAAGGAGCTGATAGCTGACATATTTGCCCAGGAGGCCTGTGGGCCTTCACTGAGTGACATCCACAGAAGCAGCTCTGGGCTGAATATTCCCTGCCTAGTAAGATAAAAGTTGCTGTTTGATCAACATCCAATGGGTAGAGAAAACACAAGAAACAAACAGTAGGGGGGAAAAAAGTTGTCAAGTAAAATCAATACGGCCTCTGTTTGGGATTTGGGAAGTCAAACAAACAATGGGAAAATGTGTGATTTAATACTATTGATCTTCAGAGACATCTTCAGCAGAGCCTCTTATGCCCTCAACAGGGATTTGTTGTGTTAAATGTTGATCATTCACTGTTCCAGGAGTCAAATACATTTCTTGATGTGTTCAAATTATACTGCAATCTAAACTATAATAAGTACCATCTCTGCACTTTAGAGGTGAAATAAGTAAACTGCACAAATAAAATTGAAACGGCAAATTAAAATAACAGATCATCGAATGCTCATTACTGACCTTATCTAAGAGCTCATCTCTTTGAAGAGGCAATAAAACCTGAAATCACTGAATTTTTCAATCACATTGGATATTAGTTTGTGTTGGAAGATTCAAGCTACAGAGAAAACAAAAACAACAACAACAACAAATGAGAGTTTAACACCAAATGTTTTACTATATTCTCATTTGATATTACAGTTTTTCTAGACCAAGGTCACATGGCTAATGAAGAGAAGTCATAAATTTAAGCTTTGCCACCTTACTAAAGGATCTTAGGCAAGGACCTTAACTTCTTCACAACGTAATTTTGTCACCTTTAATTCAGTGAATCTAGTCAAACTAAGTTTCATAGATGGGGCATACAACATTCCATCTCATTACATTGTCCTAAAATATAGATACATGAGATTTTCATGCATGAGCACACATAACACAGAGTCATAATCTTGACTATTAAAAACAAAACAAAACAAAACAAGACAAAACCTTTGAGATACAATCGAACAAAAGTTTCTTAACAAAATATGAAAGACAAAAATGAAACTATAGACATGCTTTCTGGGGAAGCAAATAGCAGCTCAGTAAAAAAAAAATAAAGTCTGAGCTAACTGGCACGCAGTGCAAGACAAATTAAATGATGACATCTATCAAGCTTGTCTAAAAAAGGGAGCAAAACATATCAGGAGAGATTGACTTTTTGTGAACTTTGAGAAGAATTTCTGCACATGTCTGTAGTGTTATAAATGTAGGACACTAAACTCAACAGGACTGTAATGACTGTTTTTAAATTAATCTTTGGTTAATATTAAAAATAAGTAAAAAAAAAATAAGTAACTATTTGAGAAGAGAAAAGTGAAATGGTCCGATTGTGTTGCTTCACAGTGTTCTGATGTAACAAAGATACAGCATTGAAATGCTAGAGGACAAAATGATCAACACAACCAATTGTCTCTTCTAAATTTTGCACAAGAACTGTTCTTCAGAAACTTTAATAGTGAGGCTGTAACCATTTGACCAGATTCTATGAAATGGAGCTGGAGTTGAGGCAGAATGTTTCTCCCAAGAAGAGAGACAGCTACAGTAGGATGAAGAGGTTGACCTAGTCCAAGGACAGGAAATATGAATGCAAACTTCAGGCCCAGGTAGCAGTCAAAGATAGGGTGTCAGAGATAAGAGCTTGAAAGTATGAATAGCTATCCATTTGTTAGTATTTATATCATGCTAGATACTGTGCTAAGTGTGTTAGGTATGCTCTCTTATATATTCTTGTAATAATGCAAAGACCTGCTATTATCATCATTTGTTATTTTACTCACAAAGAAACCAGGTTTAGATAAGTTAAATGAAAATACTAAGTTAAAAGCTACCATTGCTGTATAGTTAGTCTATATAAATTTACAGTGAAATAGTAACACATTCAGTGTTTGTTCAAGATGAAATTAGCCAAATGGTGATTCAGTGAATATGTGATCTCTCCACAATAGTGATAAGAGGAAAAACTTTCCTTAATTGTCTTCCCCTATATCGCATCAGATTCCATTCTGGATGCCATTATTTTGAATAAGTGTTTTGTTACTTTGGGATCATATAAGTATATTTTGGTAGTACATAGTGAAAGCATCCATCTTACTTTAAATTAACAAACTTGTTAGTTTCCTGAAAAACAATAGTATTATGATCTTGTTATAATATTTATGGCGAACTCTTTCTCTGGTTTTCTTCCATTCTCCCTGTGCAATCTTTTGAGTCTATTTTCATCAGATAACTTGCTTTGATCAGTCTCATGGTTTTTTTGTGTGTTTGTTTGTTTTTTTCTCCTCTGGTGTGAATCATAAGAAGCATATTATCATCCTTTATAGAACTCAGTCCCTGCATGTATTAGAACTTCAGGGACACTATTTGTTTTTCATACCAAAATGAAATTTTATTTATTTCATTTCATTTGTTTTAAATTATGCCATCGCGTAAGAAATAAATGGTCCCTAGGTAATTTTTTCTGAAAGTGATAATACATTTTTAAAAGCAAAAATGCATTTCATTGGTATTAATCAACTAAAAACTAATAACCCCCCTGAAATAAATAAATATAAAAAAAACCAAATGTATAGCCTTTGAACTTTTCATCTTTTTTTTCAGGACACAGGTATCACAAGTCATTGATAAGGTCTCAATACACCATCATATTTCTCTCTTTATCTGGAGACTAGCATTGGTTTGAAACATAACAAAAGCTAGTCTACTTTTAATTAAAAGAAGAACAGTGGAGATATATATCCTCAATGAGTAAATGCAAGACTGCTTACATTTGTCATTAGGAATGAGCTTCACATTTATCCATAGGAGAACTATGTTATAAACCACCAAAATCAATTATCAAGAAACTTATAAAACTGACATCAGAAAGAAGGACTGTCCTTAAACAGCTAATTATACACTGTCACTCATCCTATAAGATGAATAAGGAAATTGGAAAGAGCACTGGACTGGGAGTCAAAAGAATAGCTTTCTCTCAAAGCTCTGCTACTGTGATTTGTGTCATTAAATAAAATGTTTAACTTTTTTGGAATTCAATTTTTTCAGAATGAATCTTAATTTTTTTCAGAATAAGGATAGTTACATTTATCCAAATTATTTTAATAATCAAGATGAATCAATCAAGATGAAATAATTAGCATGAAAGCATTTGAAAATCAGAAGTCTTGAATGAACATAAGATATTAGCAGACTTATTGGGTCCTTTAAAATTAGATTTGAAGGGTTGTGAATGCTAAGAAATAGTTTCAGTTTTCCCTATTCTCTCTTTTTATTTCTTCCTAAAAACTTTATAATCTAGATTTCGCTAATAAAACTTCAATGTAAAATTCCAGGGTGAGGGTGCCTGGGTGGTTTAGTCATTAAGCATCTGCCTTTGGCTCAGGTCATGAAAGCCTGCTTCTCCCTCTCTCACTCCCCCTGCATGTGTTCACTCTCTCACTGTGTCTCTCTTTGTCAAATAAATAAAATCTTTAAAAATAAGTAAATAAATAAAAAATCCAGGGTGAAGGTTGAGGTATGGATAGGATAGAATTAAAGATAATATTATAAAAATGAGAGATCAACCATCCCACCTCTTCTGTTGAATGGTTCTATTATTACATAAAGATGATGAAAGAAATTTTTCCGGGGCTGCTATTTTCACTCAGAAGCGACATTAAGTGCTTTCAACATTTATTTTTATATGTTTTAATATTGATTCTATGTGCTGTGCTGAACTGGATTTAATGGAAGAAGGTTGGCTGACTGATCTGCCTATCTAAGATATCTCATCCCTTCTTGTAAATATCAATAGAGGAAATACCTCATCTTGTTTTTTTTCTTTCTTAATGAGATTTATATGCCTTACTTCAGAACAGCTCTCTTCAAGTGTGTCTATTTGCCACTAAGTCAACTGCTCCTTTATATGATAAAAAGCTGATGTATTTTACTACTCACTAGAGGAAATAGTCTTAAGGAAGATAGCCTCCCTCCTACCCTCAATTTAATTGTCATTTGAAAGTCAGTAATGCAAAGGAACCATTTACGCTAGCTATATCCTTTATTTTCGGAAGAGGGTTGGAAGCTTCAGTGACCCTTAGAATCAGATAAGCTTTTTACATAATTGAGACAACCAATATTCCATTTTTAATGGCTAATACTCAGGCTGACTGAAAGGCATTTTAGAGAGGGAATCTGCCATCCAATTAAAAGGAGAATGGAATTGCAGAAAGCATCCATGTATTTCATTTTGGAAAATTTAGAAATATGTAATACATACTTACATGTATATAGATATGTGTAGATAGATAGGTAGATAAATAGATAGATAGATTTTTTTTCAGATAAGGTGATACTGCATGAGCATTGTGACCAAAGTGGTAGAACAGAGAACATACATTAAGGAAAATTGATTTATCTGTAAATTTGAAAGTTAACCTCCAGGAAAAGTTAACAGAAAACAAAAACAAAACACTTTCTTAAATGCTAGTCACTTAAGAACTTAAATAATAAGCAGATTAAGATAGTTGGCATTAAAAATTATTAATTGTAAGGTATTTAATAGCTTTCAGGTATAATCAGATGATCTAGACAAAAGGGTATTTCAAATTTACTTAAACCGACCATCTAGGTTTGCTATCCTCTGTTAGAAATCCCAGTTCTTCCACAAAGTCTTTACTCATGTAGTCTTGATTTCAATTACTTTATGTGTTCATTAAGTAAATAGGTACACAAAACCTGTCACAAAGTATTGTAGTCATTACAGGCTAAACCAGGACAGGGAGCAGATCCTGTGCAGCAGTTTGCATGCTGTGTTTCTTTTCCCCTTGGTTCAAACCCCAACCTCTATGAGCTAAGGTAACATTATTTTTAGTGTACTGTTTTCTTTCTTTTTTTTTTTCCTCATAGGCAACATTTTCCCTTAATTATTACAAGTTTGGAATCCTGGAAGTTAGCCTTCTTGTTCATTTTTTTTGCCCCTGTAGTCAATTCTAATCTTTTCTCATCTTTCCATCCCCAGATTCTTTATTAATTCTCTGTTCCATCTTCTTCCTTGTCTCTTAAATCATTCACTCCCTGAAATCAAGGACCACATCTTCGCCATAATCTGGGTTTGAATGTACCACAATATCTCTTGCAAATACACTCTGTCAGCAATATCTCCCTTCACATGACTGGTGTTAGGCTCACAGATGACTAAGTGAATTAGAAAAACAAAATATATTGAAAGTAGTTTTCCTTCTTAAGGTACTCTTGTTTTTAATAAAATACATTGCTCCTATGAAATATTTGTCTAGCATTCAAGATAAATCCGGTTCTTACTGGTTAGGAAGTAGTTTAGACATTTTCCTGCACATTATTGGCACATGCTTTCTTTTTAAAAACCTAATGAAATATTCTTGGGCTACTTAAAGTTTAATTCAAATGTACTTCAATTCCATTTCGCTTTATTTTTATTATTCAGTTTTTAGAACCTCAATGCACAACATCAAAATAAAACTGTTTTTCAGTTCATAGCACACGGTCATTGATCCACAAAGCCCCTTTTATTTTACTTTGATTTTTCATCTTTTATCCTCCATCCCCTTTCTGCTTACACCACCCAATCTAATGTGTTTACTATAGATTCATGAGTGTGAGTGTATTCTTATAATGCATGTAGAATTATTGGGGGGTATTGAATTTATATAAGTGCCCATGCTTAAAAGTTTCCACTCCCCAACATCTCTGCTAAAACTTAGTGTTATGCAACTTTGTGATTTGGGCTAATATTGTAGGTATAAAATGTATCTCATTGGTTTTTAATTTGAATTCATCTGGTAACCAGTGAATTTGAGCATCTAGTCATACATAGTATTAACTCTTCTGTTTGAAGATTTTCCTTTAACACATTTGACTATTTCTTTGTCTTTAGTTTCAGTGTTCTTAATTGATGATTTAATGATATTCTTTATCATCAATATTAATCTCTTGGTCTTAGACATTTTTAATAATTTCTCCCAAGTCTGTCTGTTAATTTGCTTAAACTGTCTTTTGTTGAAAGTCTCTTGTTTGTCTTAGACATTTTAAATAATCATTCCAGTCTGTCACTTTATCTCAGTTTTGCTCAAATTTTCTTTTGTTGAACAAAAGTCCTTAATTTTGATGTGGCTAAACCATTAAATTCTTACCTTATATTTCTGTTTGTTTGGGTTTTTTTACTTTTAAATCACAAATATACTCTGCTATACTTTTTTATTAGCTTCACATTTTTATATATCATATTTAGGTATTTAGTCCATCAAGATCTTTTTATATAGCATAAGGTGAGGGATCAGACAATAATTTTCTCCACATGGTAAACCAGATTCCCCAATGTCATGTAACAATTTATTCTCTCTTTATTGATCGGTGAGGTGCTGCCTTATTCTAAGTGAATGACTCTCCTCCATTAGTTTAATTATCTCTTCCTGTACTTCTGCTACACTTTTTATTAAAATGGCTTTATAGCAAACCTTAATTGTGACAACACAACTACCTTCTGCCTTTTTTTATCAACTTGACTTAGCTCCTTTTGAATTTTTATTCTTCAATGTAAAATATCTGTAAAAGTTTCGAAAAGTTCTTTGACAAAAACAGCATCTAAAGCCCACAGGAATTTATGGATTTATGAATTAAATAAGGAGCACGTTCTCAACATTAAGTCATCTATCTAAGAGCATGCTATATTTCTTCTTTTGTAACAATCTTAATTTATCATCTTTAATGAAATGATAAAAAATTTCAGCCTAATGATTATAGACATGCATATGCTGATAATGTGATAATCAGAACCTGTGATAAATGTCTTGTATGATTCCTTACATTTTATCAATGAAATTTAAAGGAAATCATTCCCTAATAGTGAGGATAAGAAATAGGTATTGGAGATTAAGAGAAAAATTGAAGGAACCAAGAAAAATTTATCTTGGTAAGTGGATGTGAAGTTTTGGATTTTGTTCTATTTTACTTTGTGGATGAGAACTGTTTTCAAATATCAAAAGATATTATATGGATCAGACTTATAACTGTTTATGTGTGATCCTGGAGGGTAAATAAGGAACATCTGTGTTTTGGAAATTACCAGAAGAAAGAGTCATTTTTATTTTTATGTAAAAAAGAACATTTCCTATTACAGCTATAAAATACAATAAGCTTTCATTGAGGTAGTGAGACTAGAAGTGTTCATCTCATTTATTTGGAATCTATGAGATATGCTAGAATGGCAATTCATGCATGGGTTAAGGTTGGACTAAAAGTCCTTAAAATTCCTAGTCACTTTATAAATATAGTTCTTCATTCTTTTTTTTTTTTTTTTAGATTTTATTTATTTATTTGAGAGGAGAGAGAGAGAGAGAGCACAATTGTGGTGGGAGGGGCAACGGGCCAAACGGGCTCCCCAC
This sequence comes from Mellivora capensis, assembly GCA_004024625.1. Lineage (NCBI taxonomy): Eukaryota > Metazoa > Chordata > Mammalia > Carnivora > Mustelidae > Mellivora > Mellivora capensis. The sequence goes on from PISX010010616.1 coordinate 52,985, forward strand.
CGAGCAGGGATGCAGGACTAGATCCCAGGACTCTGAAATTATGACCTGAGCTGAAGGCAAATGCTTAACTGACTGAGCCACCAGGCATCACTCTACATTCTAATAGTAAAGTATTTCCTTTCAGAAGTAATAATTTTGCACTACCTGTTGGCCATGCAATTTCTATTATTGTGATCAAATAAAATAATTAAAAATTAACTTGCATCATCTATACCCATCAATTCCTCAGTTAAATGTTTTAACACCAAAGGGAAGAAAGGACAGACAGAATAAAGGAAATCTCTTCAACTCAATCTTTACTTGTCTTTTGAAAAAAATCATTACATGCTCTGATTTCTTTACTAAAACTCCATCATGGACAGGCATTTGTCATCTTACCAGTTGGACTTAAGAACATTATGTTGGAGATATGTGAATTGGAAATAAATTTGTGAAAAACTGTCGGTGATTTAGAACAGGGTGGATGTCAGTCCACTTGGGCTGCTATAACAAAAATAACATAGACTGGGTTGCTTAAACACCAAGCATTTATTTCTCACAGTTTTGGAGGACAGGAAATTCATGATCAAGGTACCAGCAGATTCTGTATCTAGTGAGAACCAGTGGTTCAAAAATGGTTACCTTTTTGCAATGCCCTCACAGGGCAGAAAGAAAGTGAAAGAACTCTCCTGGGTCTCTTTTTCAAAATATATTTAAGTAATTTCTTTTTTGAGCTGTATAAATTTCAAACAAAATTAAGGGAAAGATACAGAGATTTCTTATATACCCCATACCCCAACATGTACATGACCAAGCCTGTTAATAATATCATTTGCCAGAGTGGTATACTTGTTACCAAGGATGAACTGACATTGACATATCACCCAAACTCCATAGTTTACCTTGGAGTTCACTTTTGGTTTTTACATTCTCTGGGTTTAGACAAATGTATAATGACATACAGCCATTATTATAATATTACATAGAGTATTTACCACTAAAGATTCCCTACTCTCTGCTAATTCATTCCTCCACCCTCCCTTTACTCCTCGCAAAATCACCGATCTTTATATCGTTTCCTTAGTTTTGCCTTTTCCAGCATTACTATAGTTACAATCATATAGTAGATAGCCCTTTCAGACCAGTTTCTTTCACTTAGTAATATGTTTTTAAGTTTCCTCCATGTCTTTTCATGCCTTGAATAGCTTATTTCTTTTTAAAACTGAATAATAGTCCCTTGTTTACATGTACCACAGTTTATTTATCCATTCACCCACTGAAGAACATCTTTGTTCCTCCAAGTTTTGGCAATTATGAATAAAGTTGCTATAAACATCCATGTGCAGGTTTTTGTGTAGACATAAGTTTTCAACTCCTTTGGGTAATTACCAAGGGGCACAATTGCTAGATCATATGGTAAGAGTATTTTTAGTTTTGTAAGAAGCTGCCAAACTGTCTTGCAAAGTGGTTGTACCATTTTGAATTTGTACCAGCAACATACAAGTGTGTTCCATATCCTGGGTACCCATTGGTGTTGTCAGTGTTCCAGATTTTGGCCATTCTAGTAGGTGTGTAGTGGTATTTCATGTTGTTTTAATTTACATTTCCTTGATGAAGTACCAAAGATGATGGGACATTTTTTCCTATGCTTATTTGCCATCTGCACACCTTATTTGGTAAGTTTTCTGTTCAGGTGTTTGACTCATTCTTTTTTAATTGGATCATTCTTTTTTTTTTTTTTTTACATTGGTCAGTTTTAAGAGTTCTTTGTGTGTTTTGGATAATAGTCCTCTATTAGATGGATCTTTTACAAGTATTTTCTCCCAGTTCATGTTATCTTCTCATTCTCTTCGTTTTGTCTTTCACACAGCAGGAGTTTTTAATTTTAATGAAGTCCATCTTACCAATTATTTGTTTAATGGATCATGTTTTTGGTATTATATGGGGTCTCTTTTATAAGGGCACTAAGTCCATTTATGAAAGCTCCACTCGCATGACCTAATCACCTTCCAAAGGCCCCAGTTCCAAATGCTATTACAATGGGAATTAGACTTCAACATTTGAATGTGTGGATTGCACAAATATTCAGTCCATGGCAGTCAAGGAACTATATAGAGCTCTCTTACCAAATCCAGCCCACTGACTCTTTTTGTAAAAGAATGCCACTGGAACATAGGCATACCCATCATTTACATATTGTTTATGGCTGTCCTCATGCTATAGCAGCATAGTTCAGTGGTTGCAACGGAGACAGTATGTCCCGTGAAAATACTATGTGACTCTTTACAGAAAGTATTTTCTGACCCCTGTTTTAAAAAATGGAGATGAAAGATGAGCAGGTGTGGTACTCATTAAAGCTGCATGTCGTGGATATGGATATATGAAGTTAATGTTGACTTACATATTTTAAACGTACATAGACTATTATCATCATTGCTACAATTTATGGAGCACTTACTACATACTGCATTTGCCAAGTACTTTATACTCTTATCTCATTCAATTATCATAAACATTCTATTATTATTCTTCCTTTACAGAGGAAAAGTTAAGGCTTAAGAATAATTAGAACTTAGAGCTTTATATTTATTAAATACATGATTATGTTATTTATATATTCTGAGGCTTAAAATAGTAATAATAAGGTCCAAATGTCATCTGCCTAAGCTTAGTTGACAACTCTGCCTCCTCAGATAGATACATCAGCATCACTCTTTTAGATAATAAATGCTACAGTCATCTAAGACACCAGTGAAAATGGACAGCAGAATTAACTAGAGAGGAGGGCTAAATAATTACTAGACAGATCATATCTCCAATTTTCAACAGAAAAGATAGAATTATTTTATATGTAATTTTCAGTGTAGAGATGATGCTTGAATAAAGAGGATCTAAGAGGAGACTCTGCTGCTTCAATTACTAAGGGAAGACAATTCAATTCATAAGACCTAAGTGTCAATTAGCTAAATGAGAAACTCAAGCATGATACTCAGCTTCAGGGCAGAAAGACACTCAGCTAGGCAACCAAGCTCTTCAACCACAGGCAGATCTTCTGACACACCCACACAGAGACCCTGGGAAGTATCTGACCCATTGAAAACGATGTGGCAGGTTATTAGGGCCCCTGAGTAAGGCAGCTGAGAGAGCAATGTCATTTAAAGAGAGTCAATAAATAATGTTCCATTTGAACATGCATGAGATTATTTTTAATAATACCACACTGAAATACAAATTTTCACATTCAACATATCAAGCATTAGTTAAAATTAATATTCTTTGTTAACAAAGAGGCTGATCTGGTTATAAAAACTTTAGTTGAAATTGTTCTAGTGCTGAAGAAATCAATGACCCTGTATTTTAAAACCATCCAAATCAAACTTCACTGACAAAACTAGGTAACTGCAATTACCAGGATTACATGTACTTTTGAACCTCTGTCGAAGTTATTTCATATGTATAGTCAACTACATCTTACTCTGCTGGAGAAAGGTAATTCTGCATTACGTATTTGATCTTCCATAGTTCCTAATTTAAGAAGCAATGAATATAGTAGGCACTCAACAAATATTTAGAAGGAGGGTGGATGGATATATGGAGAGACGAATGAGTTTGCCCAAATAAATGAACCTGTGAGAACTATACCCTAGATTATTTGCTTTTGAAATAGAAAGCTAGAGTGGCATGATGAAGCAACTACCATAGGACTTAGACACAGACTGATTCATAGTGGCGAAAGATGGTGAACAAATGTGGTGCTCATGGGCATTGCTATGATTTTTGCACTACTCATAGATGCACAGAGCATCATATCACTCAAAAGAGATTTCCTGAGCCCTCACTTTTATGCAACTTTATACCATGTTCTGCAACTGCAGTTGTTGGACCTCCAGCCCAAAAGGGATTCACATGGAGAATTAACAGACCAACCCAGGAATCCGCGTGTCTCCTCCTTAGAGCAGTAACAAATGTGCTGAAATGAGGTATAAAATGAAATCAAGTGGTTGAGTGTCTAACTGGGACACAGTAAATGGAAGAAATCATTACTTCAGATCTCTGTGTGCGTAATTTAGTTCCCATTTTCTGAAGGGAAATCGGACACTTGAGGTAACCTCTGAGGGTGTCTCTTTTAGGACACTGAGTCATACTAAAGTGGAGCAATGGCCTTAGCAAATAATGCCTGAAAATCAATTTTCACTTAACAACTCTGAAATGTCCAATGGCCTAACTTGATGATAGAATTATTAATTAAAATATCTCCATCACCTTATTATGAAGGTGATACAAGGATAATAATAAAATGTGCCTGTCTCCTGGTTCCAGAGGGAACCAAAGATGTGGTTCCCTGAGATTTGCAGTGGCTAATGTGAAGTGATGTAGCTTATAAATTGCCACTAAATCTAAGTCTCAGTCACTAAAGGATTTATTTTATTTTCCTGTGTACAGCAGGCAAGCCCCTCCGCTATTGCTCCAGGACGCATCTCTGAGACATGAATAAGCTCATTTGGTTTCCTTTAGTCCCAACCTTTTCCCTAGGATGTGGGTTTTTCCTGAGGGAAATTAGGCTTCATAATTTTTAGTGGGCTATATATTTAATTCATTGCTTTTGTGTATTCCTCTCTTAAATCATACTTACATTATCCCTGTATCTAAAATCCATATATGGCATAAAGTAAAAAATCTAAAGAATAATACAAATATTACATAGCAATAACGGAGTAATTCATTTACAGTTTATTGAGAACTATTTACAATTCATGCTCTATTAGAGACCTAAATGGTGTTGAATGGTTGAAAGATAAAACAACAAATATTAACTGCCTTCAAAAGTTTATAGTGCTTTAGGAAGAGAAGGATATGAACAGCTGTATTATAGAAAATAATGATGTAAATTTCTTAAGAGAAATAATGAAAAAAGTTCTAGGTAGGTCCCAAATGAGATAGACCATACCGAAATGGGACAAGTTTAATTCTGATATCATGAAGTACTTGAACTTGGTAATAATTGCTCGATAGTAGAGTTCATGGGAGAAGAGGGAGCCTCTGGAGTGCTAATATGCAAGGTTTGTTTGGGGAACAGTGTGAGGATACTTAGGACAAATGGAGGGATCTTGGATTCTATTTTTCACTTGGCAAAAATTGAAAGCCATTAAATATTTTTGAAAAATGAAATAATATAAGTGGAATCGTCCTTTACAGAGATACAGTCTATAGGGATATGGAATCAGGAAGAGGAAAATCTACAGACACCCACAAAGGCAGTGATTTTTATCCTTTTATTTCACTACTCTACACCTGTCCCCTAGAACTTAATATGTGTTCGGTAAAATTTTTATTGACTGAATCAATTTCCTGATTTTGTGAAGGTCACAAAAGAAAAGTAAGCTTTTATTTGAGATACTTTTAGATTTCACTGGAACAAAGGCATGATTGCACATAAGTAGACTGTGAGGGAAATATCCAGCTTTTTGAAAGGAGTAAGAATGATTTAGGAGGGTTTTTTGTTTTGGTTTGTGATTTTTTGTTTTTGATCTGTGTGTTTCTTGTTAAGTTGTCCTTAATAATAAATGAAGAGGTAATAACTTGGGTTTTTTTTCTTTCTTTTTTTTAGAGGTAATAATTTGAATTAAATAAGGAATTCATATCATGCAATTCTATGAATTGTCAATAATTTTAAAAAATCCTAGGGTTCATAAAAGGCTTTGCATGGAGCACAACTGAAGTCAGGTTTTTAGCGGTCTACTTCCAAGGAAAATAGATGGGATAATAATAACCCAGAAAGGGGAGAGGCTTGGTAAAAAGTCTACTCCAGGATGACCTCTTCTCTCTGTAGCTATTTAGATAGATGGGACAGTCATCTGATAGAAGTAACGAGCGTTGTCTCTGGGCAGAGTCATGGTCACCTAAGTAGACTGTATCCTCTGACATCTGTAGTAGACTGTAACATCTGTAACATCTGACATGTGGGAACTACACCAGAGAGTCAGAGAGATGCCCCAAATGGGTTAGGAATGAGGAGGGGGTGTTACCTGTGGAGGAAGCCGTTAAATCCAACTTTTATCTTCTTCATAAACAGGACTGTAAAAATGTTAGCTAGCTTTTTTTTTAACTTTCTTTTTTCTGAAAGGATAAAGAATGAAAAGGTATAAAATATCTTTGTCGAATTTCTTTGTCATGTTTATACCAAATAATTCTGAAAACTAATGGCAAGATAAATGACCACTGTACATAGTGAGAGGGTTCTCCTATCCACTTCATTACTTTCTTCTTCTCCTCCTCCTCCTCCTCCTCCTCCTTCTTCTTCTTCTTCTTGTGATGGTATCAATAACATTTCTATACCTTTATCTCCATTTTTGAGGCATAGAAAGAACTAAGGGCTAGGCCTTCAGATGGCATTAGTGTTCTTGTACAAGAAGAAAGGTTATTTTCTTACCTCCATCCCAGAGGTGTTTAAATATGAAATATGTAGAAAAATCAAAACCTGAATTTGTAATTCTAGAACTGTTGAAAAACTAGCTGAGTAAAAGGTCACACTTTAACAGACATTTTGGGGTATAATATGGTTGAGCCTGTTTCATATCCTTTTTCATAAGTTGAAAAATCAAAAAGATTTATTTTAAAATTCAGGTTACATCTCTTCTTTTGCTTGGAGTTTATTACAGCTGAAAGACTTTTTCACATTTTCTTTTTTTTTCCCCTTAAAACATGCATGAATGGTTTCTGATTTCTTCTCATCCAGATATTAGAGAACAATTTTAGGAAGCACCCAACTTTACAGCATTGAATTCTCAAGTGTTCTTTCCAGTCTCCTCTCACAGAGCCCATCCAAAATGTGCCTTCGTGTTGTTAAATACCACTTGACATTTTTAGTTTGGTTGGAATAGAATTGCAGAATTTTGCTTTTCTTAATTGTGAAAGAGGCAGATAGTTATCCACATTTTTTCTCTTTCAGCATGTCTAAAAATGCATTTGATTCTTCGGCAAATACTTAGTTTTCCTATTATTCCAGAAACTCGAGGACATTAACCTGAAGGACTGATTGCAGCAGACATTCCTGGTTGTCATATAATCTGTAGAAACGTTGGTCTAGGAAGGACTTTTTGATTCTGTCCAAACTATGTCCTAGAGGCAGTCATCAGATGACTTCACCACTTGAACAACTCTAAGAGGCTCAGACGGGAAATGTACCTTTTCTAGAAACTGTACTCTGTGCCAATTACAAAGTAATTTACAAATTGCTGATTATTGCAAGGCATTATGATTTAAGCAGCAATGCTACTGCTTAACCTTAGAGAGAAAAAGTACATTTTGATGATAATTTAATGGTGAACTGCAAAATAGGTATTTTAAACCAAATGTACTGCTTACATTTTTATAATCTCTGAATGTATGCATACAAAAAAAGAAAATAGTTTTTGTAAAGATACATATATGTGTTTATATGATTTGACAAGGTCTTTAAGTGTCAAGACCCAGACTCTATTTTGAACATAAAATTTATCACAATATTTTCAACAGATATGTAAGAAGTGAAATGGATCTAATAGTATAATACATGATTGAGCCAACAGAAAAAGGCTAATAAATTTATTTTTTAAATGTAATTTCAAATGTTAAAAGGTAGTATTTTCTTTTAAAAATGAAACAGATATTTTATCTAATTAGCTAATCTGGCTTTAGTGAGTGTCCCTGATAATTTTGAGCATTCTACACTGAAAATTATGAAAATATTGAAACAATAAAAATCTAGGGACACCGTGAAGCACATTGTCAGGAATTTGATGGGCGGTCTCTTTCCCTGAATATTAATTGATTGTTTCAAAAGAATGTAAAAACTCTAAACCCTGAGGCAGAGGTATAAAGTAGATGACTTTCTCAGTCCTTCCTGGCTCTTTGATTCATATGTAACAATATAAAAATAATTTTTTTTTCTCAAATGCCCTTGAGCACATAATATTATTCTAGGATGAATCATATTCGGTTGTTGCCTTCTGCTACCTATCATCACAAAAATAGCACAGGTGATGGCATATCCAATACCATGCAAAATATATTTTATTTATTGCACATATTTAATTACATATGTGTATAATTAATTATGTGCTTTAACATTTTATAAATTTAATTATATGTATATATATTATATATAAAAATGTATATACAAATATTCATTTTAGAAGTTCTTATCATGGTGATAAGCATCTTCTACTTCAACATCTGTAATTGTACTGTGTCATGTTTTTGTACAGATCATGTAATCACTACATCTCATTTACTATTTCAAGAGGTAATGTCTTGCTTTACGTTCAGTCATCCAATTCAACAGCCTATTCATTAAATATCATATTTTTTGTTCACCCTGTCATTTTTGAAGTACTTTGATAATTATAGTGATATGTTGGGCTCTCAACAGCTTACAGTTAGTGGTGGGTTAAACTTGATATATGGGTAAAAATAACTAGAAATAAGAAAGAGACCCAAAGATTAGAGTACGGGTAAAATTTTACTCAGAGCTCTTAGAAGACTCTGTAAAGGAGGTTCTATTTGAAGAGTGGCTTGAAAGATGAATACTAAATCTGGCAGCATTATAATGGATGAATCAGAGATTCAGGAAATGGGAAAACACATGCTGAGCTGGAGGTGCTGATGGGGCATCCATGTGAAAATGTCAATGTAATTGGCAGCTGAAAATCAAGAAATAGGTTACATCTAGTGAAGAAAATTTGGAAGTTAGCAAGACATAACTTAAAGAGTAAAAGAGATTCCCATGTAGAAAGGATGTGGATTGTACTCAAAGATGCGGAGGGTAGTGGTTTAGGGAAATGATCATAGTTAAGTAGCAAACAGAGGCAAGAATTAGTTAAGTGACTGAAGACGAACAGGTTTCCATGACAAGGAGAAGAATTTAAGTTTATCAAAGGCAAAAATGGCAAGACTATGCTTGGGCTCAGTGCATTTAAGAGTAGAGGTCATAGGTGAGTTTAGTGAAAGCTGCTTTAGTGGTACCCTAGCAGTAAGAGTCAAATGACAGAGGTTTAAAGACAAATTGCATTTGGGAGGAATGAGGGAGGCCAGGCTTTAATGAGTTGTGGCAGGAAGGGAAGGAGAAAGATGGGATGGTAGATTAAGTTGGGAGCATGATTCATGGGACACTTATTTTTACACTGGGGAAATCAAGCTAAAAGGGAGGAGCTAGTGCAGAGGAAAGCTTGATATAGAAGAAAGAAAGGGAATAATTAATGGAGAAAATTTGCTTGTAATAATCAAAATAATGGCAATAATTACGTATTAAGCTATTACTATGTGCTGGGTAATATTCAAAGCACTCTCTATAAAATAAGCCAACTTATTCTTCCAACAATTCTATGAGGTAGATACTATGATTATCCCTGTTTTACAGATAAGGACATTGAAGCTTGGTTTAGCACAACTTGCCCAACTTAGATGACTTGCCCAAGGTGGCCCAGCTAGGAAAGGATAAAGATATGACCTGAAGTAAGGGCATCTGCTTTTAGAGCCTCAGCTTTTTAAATAAACCAGTCTATATCTCATTTCTTCAGCTCTTATTTCTCAGTCCTGTTCTCTTTTTGTGAAATAACACAATTATTAATCTGAGAAGAAAGTCAAATACTTTTCTATTCTATCCTCTCTCCCATCGTCAGGGTCCTTGGTAATGTTTGGAATGCATCAGGCCCACTCTTCCAATACTGCAGGAAGTGAATCAGTGGCTCTCAATTATAGGAGAAAAGCTAGGATCTTTAATGAAAAGCTCAGAGAAGTATGAAAAGTAATGTGATTATCTGGATATTAATTGTGAAAGATTACTTTTCAAATTAGGAAGTTTCAACATAGTGGGGAGGAATACATAATACATTGCCTATGGTTGGGGGATGGGTGGAGAGCATATGAGACCTCCAGTTTCTTGTTTGTAGGAAACCATCATTGACATGTCCTGCCCTTTTGGAATCAATACTATACATACAATTAGAGAATACATCTAATTCTGTGCCATTTTATTTTGGTATGTTAGCATATTACTACCCCTTGGTATTCTGCTATTTTGATAAACAGAGCTCTGAATGATTTGTCAGTATTTACTCTAAGTTTTTCTACATCTCTCATTCTCAGTCTCCTTGTCTTAACTTCTCCAGTCTCCAACTAACTTCTATTATTTTTGCTTTATTGAAAAGTTCTTAGAGCCTTGGGCTCTTCAGCCAAAAAGTGTGATAGGAAGTTGAAATATAAATAATGCATCAGATCTACTTTACTAACTTCCACTCAATCTGGGCAAGTGACATTTACAGTTTTAACAAACTGGAGGCATGGTGGTGAATAAGATAGTATTTGGAGCAGGGTAAGCTTCAGTTCAAAAGTAGACTAAAATTTCTAAGAAAGTGCTTCTTTTCATTGGCTAATATATATAATTCCAATTCCCTGGAGGGCTGGGACCACTTGGATGCTAAAATGCACATCTGCAAACTGTCCACCCTCAGACCCTCACTGATTTTTATCATTTTTCTGCAAAGACATTGTTTTTCTTCCAAAGAGCAGCATATGTATCAGATGTTTGAGTATTAAAATGTAGATACATTTGCCTTTTCAGTTTCTGTCTAATCTCTGAAGCTAATCAGCACACTGTGCAGCTTTCTTAAAGTGTTTTCTTTGGAACAGTCATTTCAATAGATGATCTGTAGAACAAAATAAACAAAACCTGTCCTCTGACCATATTGATTGGAGAAAAGCTGAGCACACCTGTGTTAGAGATTCACAGTGCACATTAGAATAGTAAAGGCTTTAAACAGTCCAGAAATATGGAAGTATGTTTCTTCCCTTTAATCTAATATTTGCTGAGCTTATTTGAAAATAGGAAAACTTTTTCTCCATAATCCTACCAGGAGAACTTCCTATAAAATGGATTTTTTATTGCTGGTGGATGTTTTGTGGTCTCCTACCAATCCCCCAAAACAACTATTATGTAATACTGCAGTCTCTGATTTGTCCTGTGCTTTCTGGTACAATAGAAATAAATATAAAATTCACCATTCTTGAGTGTTTATGTATTAGTCATATAAATTCATATTTTTAATACTACTGAATTCACAAATCTTCAAAAAGTGTCAGAAAAGTAAACTTGATTTCATCTAGAGGCACTGTGTCCTCAGAGAGCTTTGCAGCTAACTAGTAGGAGACACTGTTTTACCAATGCCAATGCAAATAGCTTTAAAAAGAACTATGAAATGCAATCTTATGCAATTGATACCCCAATTTTTTACTTTTTGGTGAAAGAATGTCACACTAAATTTTCCTCCCACGTCTCTCTAAAATTACCAAGTATTGGGCTAAAGACAAAACATCTGCAGTATAGCAGAAGAACAAGCATATTAATTAAGTAAACACTTTTTTCATGCTTTATATTTTGAGTGTATAACATGGAAGCTAGAAAAAAAAGACACTCTGTAATGTATGTTCAATGTGTCACTAATAAATTAAAGATAGTAATTGATGAGTATAAAATTGGACACTTTGACTGAGCCCAGGTCTTTGATATAAAATCAAGGTTATCTTCAATTTATTTATACTGATAAAATATAAATATTTTATCATTCATTGCTGATAAGCACTAGTATCATAAAAACTGGGGGCTTTAATTTAAATTAATTAATATCTTCATAATTAAAGTGTAAATAAAAGCCTCATGAGTGATCATGCTTCTTGATTCTTCCCTTTTTCTTCCCTTTGGCCATTTGTGAATGGGGGCAGATATCAAGTTTTCATAGAAGTACTACTTCAAAACTTTAAACCACCTTAAATTTAGATTTCAACAATTTTATACCAGTTTTATGTAATGGTTATGTGCTAGGAAAGCACTGGTCTTCAGAAGATCCTGTATATGAAAATATTATGTCAATCTTGTATCTTTTCTACAAAGGAATATAACTGTAACCATCATTTTAGGCAAGTCCAGCTTTGCCTGTTTCACTGGTTGTAATTTTAAATTAAATTTGTATGAAGAAAAAGGGAACTCATGTCTCTACAGTCCTTAATGACGAAATTATCCTTTCCCATTTGCATTATTGTTTTTACCAAAAGAATTACTTCTAATTAGCAATACCTCCATTAACAGTAACATATGTATATGTGTGTACGTGTGTGTGTGTGTGTAATGTATATATATACGTGGGAGGAAAAATATATATGTATATATATGAAAGCTACATTATACATTATCTCTGCTTTAAAAAAAAATGAACTCACGTGTTTTTTTGGCAAGTATGATTTGAGATATCAGAGTGAGTGTTCCTTACCCTCAATGCTAATCAAGGGATTTGAATCCCACCATTGTGTGATCATGCAGTGCTGGCCATTTGATAGTACTGCCATCCTGAACAGAGGGAGTTCCTTGAAGGAAATGCTCAGAGTTGAGTTCTGTGCATCTTATTCTGACAAATATGTCAGATGTTGGTTAAGAAAATGAGAAGAGGGGACCCTGGGTGGTTGTTAAGTGTCTGCCTTTGGCTCAGGTCATGATCCCAGGGTGCTGGGATCAAGTCCCCTATCAGGCTCCTTGCTCAGCGGGAAACTTGCTTCTACCTCTCCAACCTCCCCCTTCTCTTGCTGTGTCTCTCTCTGTCAAATAAATAATAAAATCTTTTTTAAAAAATGAGAAAGTCTGTAGAATACATACTACATAAAATTCATCATATAGAATTTACTTTTCTGACTTATATCGTCTTGTTCATAAAAATTATCTCCTTCATTAAATTGCTGAAATCACAAATCCATATAAGAAAAAAATATCAGTAATTTCTTCTCTGGATTTCTGAGCCTCGATGCTTACTAGAAAAAAATTGAATAAAAAGCCTAATAACAACTAAGTGAAACCACTTCTTACTTGTTATTGATCTCTCTCTTTTCCATGGCCATTTCTTTATAAAAAGCACACACAGAGAGACACAGAGACACATAGACACACAGACATTTTGAGAAAGAGAGAGAGGAGATCAGAGCTTCTGTATACCAGCAGCATATGTGCTTATGGAAATCTGTTAGTCGGGATGGATAAAGAAGACTCAGAGTTAAGTGCCAAACAATTTGGCTACTAACACTAAATTAAAACAGATGTTTGTGAATATTGGAAAGAAATTTTTAATTACATTTTGTGACTTTTCATAAATAATTATGGATGTTAATTATCTATTTGATAGTATTTTGGAAAATGTGGCAGTGAATTTAAAATGCTTTTCAAAAATGTGTTTTCAGAGTTTGGGAACTCATAAACTTTTCAGATAAGATTTTTATATGTGCAAGGAAATTATACGATAATGTGCATCATATATGACTTGAAAACTATCTTTCACAAACCTTAGTCAAGCAAAAAGACTTGTAAATTTTACCAAAATAATTGTGAGGTTTGGGGGGGAGGGTTTTTTGTTGTGGTTGTTGTGTTTTGTTTGTTTTTTATTGTGTCATGGTCATCCTTACCATCATCTCAATGTGAGTTGCAGGTTTGACACGTAGACCCATTTCTAGACTTTCTGAATTTTATCTCTTTTTCCAAATCACTTCCTCTTTCTTCACTACTGCTGTTATCAGTTCACTCCTTGATCAGAGTGAAAATTAAGCACTTCAGGTGCTCCCTCTGATGCTCTGAATGTCCCCTTACTGGACCAAGCAATACTTATTTACACTATAAGTAATACTTTTTTACGTACAGAAACCTGTATGCACATGAGTTGTTTTTCTAATCATTTACTCTGGGTTGTCTGTGTCTCCTTATTGTAAAAAAAAAAAAAAAAGCAAAAAAAAACCACATTTTTTTTAACCCTTGACATTAGGGTTCATATCTGTCACCAAATTCATCTTCTTGATACCCATTCCAGTTACCAGATTTAACAAAGATTTGAAATTACTCTATTTGATTTTTATCCAATTTTATTTCAAAGTTAGCTTTGGATTCTCTCTCATAAGTATCATCTCCCAATAAAAGAAAAAAGTAATTAATTCTTTTCTTATCAAAACTCTTCAACCATATTTCTCAATGAGTTCTATAAAGTTAGTAATATACATTCCTCAGAATTATTCTGTAAAATACAACCTTGATTAATTCAATAAGTATTTATTAAAAGCTTATCATGTGCCAGAACTTGGGATAGAGTAGTGAACAAGACAGTCAGAAGCTTCTTTCTTCGTTGAGTTTCCATTTCAGTAAGGAAGATAGACAATAAATCATAAATAATGAATCATGTAGTATATTACATTAAATCATGTGGTGATCAAATTAAATGGGCATAAAGTAAAGCTTAGTAAAGTGGATTGGGAATGCTGGAGCAGGAAGATGTTGCAATTTAAATATGGTGGTCAGGGTAGCCTCAGTGAAAAAGAGATATTTGAGCAAAGATATGAAAGCAAGAAGAAGAAAGGAAATGGTGAAGAACTGAAGGAAACTTGCATTAATGAACATGAACTTGGTATAGCTTTATGCTATTCACTAGGATTATTTTATATCATTTAATCTTCAAAACTAAGAAGAAGTTATTATTGTTTTCATTTTTATAAAGGAGTAAAATGAAGTTCAGAGAGGTTAAGTAACTTGCCTAAAATCACACAGCCAGTCAAGTCTACTCTCAAATCAAGTGAGGAAAAAAAGCAATATTAATTCTGGTGAAAAATATTTTTGCAAGAGTATCAATAAAATATCTGTTAAGAATGTGTACGAAAAGATAGAAAATGAGAATATAGAACTGCGTTCCTGTGTTAAGTCAATGGCCTCCATATCCACATTTCAGTTCTAGTCCTCAAAGACAGTAAATAAGAAACATAAACCTCACCTGTAGTTTTCTCAATTGCAAGGTCAGTCCTGTTTCTTGTGTCCTCATCTTTTTAACTCATTCTTCCAGGGTCCCCAGTCTGTTGTTTTATCCCTCTATGTCTCCAGTTATTTGTTTCCTCCTTCCAGAATCTAGTTGTGTATTTGTTGAATTGAAATGAGTCAACATTCCTACCTTCCACTGGCTCTTTGGAGCCTTGCCTATTGAAGCAACCCACTTCAGTCAGTGCCCTCCTTTGCAATTAGAAACTGCTAGTCATGGCCTTCCTTCTTGGGGTAGGTACTTTTTGAATCCTCTTTGAGATTCATACCAGCCTATAAGCTGAATTGACTGCATGGTTTTTATATACCTCTCCTCATGGTGATGGGTAAGAGTCATGACTCCCCACTTAGCTACTCTGTGTCAAGCTTTGTTGCCTCTTTCTAATATCTAATCTTGGCTGTGAAGTTGCTTCCCAACTTTTTATACTAATAAGGCCTGATACGCACCAGCCATTCTCAGTCATTCTCATTGTTATTTAGCATAAACCTAACATACTGCTCAAGCAGACTTAAGACTACTCCTCACCACATGTAGAGTAAGAACAATCTTGCTCTGAACCTTTTTTCCCTTGCCACTAACTGGAAATGCCCTCTGTGAATGCAAATTGTTTTTTCAGACTGTATAAGTCTTACTTTTCTCTCAAAGACTTCATTGCATGCTCCACTCAATGAATTGCTATTACATGTGAGGCTTACCCCACAACGTACCAAAAATAGCTGTTCTTTCTTATTATATTAGTGCTTTTTTAAATGCTGGTATATCTTCTCAATCAGATTGTAGTGTCTTGGAGAACTAGATGAGTGTTATCTACTTCTCTTTAATTTTTTCTTCATTGTCTAAGAATATATTAGTACCCTAGCAAATTCTTAACGCCCATAGTGTGACTATTAGCAAAGTCCTTTATCAAAGTATTAGCCATTCCAGTTACCATTATCATGGATCTTGTGGTATATCCTGAATTTATTTTAGTGATGTTTAATCAAAATGGTTATTATTTATTTACCTCTCCATGTGGCATATTAAACTTATTTACACTTAGTAGTGACCTTATGGATGCTTAGGTGGCTCAGTTGGCTAAAGGTATGACTCTTGGTTTTGGCTCAGGCCACCATCTCAGGGTCGTAGGATTGAGCCTACGTTTAGGCTCCCTGCTCAGCACAAAGTCAGCTTGAAGATTCTTTTCCTCTGACCCTCCCCTCACTCTCTCTTTAGCTTGCACACTCTCTCCAATAAATAAATATTTTTTTAAGAACAGAAATGACCTTAAAATTTTAACAGCAAAACGAAATAAGTTACGAAATAACTTCGAAGCAAAAACGAAATAAGTTAACAGCAAAACGAAATAGAAGAACATCTAGATAAGAAATTGAAAGGAAGTAGATAGAAATATAGAGAAACAAATGACCGTTTCACCACAGTGCTAAAGAAAATAAAATCTAGTGTCAGGATATAAAATCAATGCACAGAAATCAGTTGCATTTCTCTACACCACCAACAAGACAGAAGAAAGAGAAATTAAGGAGTCAATCCCATTTACAATTGCACCCAAAACTATAAGATACCTAGGAATAAACCTAACCAAAGAGGCTAAAAATCTATACTCAGAAAACTATAAAGTACTCATGAAAGAAATTGA